>JARQOC010000005.1:566524746-566593520 GCA_033576535.1 Allobates femoralis | reverse complement strand
AGATATCACTGTGTTATCTGCAGTGTTACATAGGACTGCAGGTGACATTTACTACATTATCTGTACTCAGAGATATCACTGTGTTATCTGTGGTGTTACATAGGACTGCAGGTGACATCTACTACATTATCTGTACTCAGAGAGATATCACTGTTATCTGTGGTGTTACATAGGACTGCAGGTAACGTCTACTACATTATCTGTATTCAGAGAGTTAGCAATGTGTTATCTGTGGTGTTACATAGGACTGCAGGTGACATCTACTTCATTATCTGTACTCAGAGAGATATCACTGTGTTATCTGTGGTGATACATAGGACTGCAGGTGACATCTACTACATTGTCTGTACTCAGAGATATCACTGTATTATCTGTGGTGTTACATAGGACTGCAGGTGACATCTACTGCATTATCTGTACTCAGAGATATCACTGTGTTATCTGTGGTGTTACATAGGACTGCAGGTGACATCTACTACATTATCTGTACTCAGAGATATCACTGTGTTATCTGTGGTGTTACATAGGACTGCAGGTGACATCTACTACATTATCTGTACTCAGAGCTATCACTGTGTTATCTGTGGTGTTACATAGGACTGCAGGTGACATCTTCTACATTATCTGTACTCAGAGCTATCACTGTGTTATCTGTGGTGTTACATAGGACTGCAGGTGACATCTACAACATTATCTGTACTCAGAGATATCACTGTGTTATCTGTGCTGTTACATAGGACTGCAGATGACATCTACTACATTATCTGTACTCTGAAATATCACTGTGTTATCTGTGCTGTTACATAGGACTGCAGGTGACATGTACTACATTATCTGTACTCAGAGATATCACTGTGTTATCTGTGGTGTTACATAGGACTGCAGGTGACATCTCCTACATGATCTGTATTCGGCGACTTATCACTGTGTTCTGTGGCCCCTGGAGTGTATACAGAGGGTCGATACTATTTTGTCGCTGCTCTCCTGACGTGTCAATCTGATTTTTCCAGCCATTAATTGGGTGACAAGAGTGAAGTGCAGACACTGGAGTAATCCTGCGCTCATCCTCGCTGCGGGAGGGGGGAGGAAGCCTTAATCCTCCTAATCCGAGACACAAGGTTCCTAACAAGCAGAATTCCCTGTACACGGCGCGGTGACGGGGACGACCCGGACATGTGACTGCGCTGGAAGTCCCTGATCCCTTAATTCTGAAGAGAGCGTCCTTAATCCACGAGTCCTCGGCCGCACATAGACACACAGATCCTGGCAGCGGCCCATACACTAATAATGGAGGGAGAAGCAAATAGTGCGCGGCGCAGGCATCCGGAGGACAATCCCCACTCACCGCGGTCCGCTGTAAGACAGTCACAGGCAGGGGTGTAAGTACAGCCGGTGCAGGGGCCGCAATCACACCCGGGCCCTGCAGCCTAGGGGCCCAAATGTCCCCTTGGCCTATAGAAAAAGACTAATACTATTAAAGATTTGTAATAATTGGGGGTCCGGTGGAGCTATCACATCGGGGTCTATGAGCTTCATGTTACGTCCATGATTGCAGGATACAGAGGTAGTAGGGCTGAGATACCTTCATTCTCAAGATCTCTGCTCACTGTCAGTGAATGAATCACTCCTCTGCACATTCTGATCCTACACTCCGTCCTGACCACAGGTCTGGGATTATGATTTGTGATAATTATATCATTGTAGAATACTCAGAGGAAGAGAATCTTTTTTTGTTTGTTATAATGTAACAATAAAATGTATCAGTCTGTCCATCTCACAGAGGATCGTGTACACTGTAGCAAATGATCAGCTGTCACATACTTTCACCCCTCTCTCCCTCCTCGGCATCACCCATACACCAAAAAGAGCTTTTTAAAACAAAACAAAACAAACACAATAAATGTTTATTTTTTCCTGTAAATTAATGTTTCATTTTCCTTTTCCATTCATTTCTGAGTGATTCTACCATTAACCGCCATCTTTAATCACTATGAAATGGCTTTTATGTAGGTCTTTTTCAGTATCCTGAACCTATTAATTCATTTAACATTGATTCCTGTGGAAATCAGTTTTCAGTGTTTTCATCGATAGTTTTCGGACGGATTATCCAGGAAAACCGAGGCATCCCTGTATTAGGTATGAATGAGATTTCAGCTGTCAGTCGTGCTTAGGCCGCATTCACATCACGTTTGGTGCCTGTATGTGGATCCTGTTTTCTGAAGGACAACATGGACAAGAACGGATTTGTTAAAACGGATGAGAGAGAAAAGAGAGAGAAGAGAGGGAGAAGAGAGAGAAGAGAGAGAAGAGAAGAAAGAGAGAATAGAAGAGCGAGAGGAGAGAGGAAGAAGAGAGAGAGAAGAGAAGAGAAGAGAAGAAAGAGAGAGGGAGAAGAGAGAGAAGAGAGAGAAGAGAAGAAAGAGAGAATAGAAGAGCGAGAGGAGAGAGGAAGAAGAGAGAGAGAAGAGAAGAGAAGAAAGAGAGAGGGAGAAGAGAGAGAAGAGAAGAAAGAGAGAGAAGAGAGAGGGAGAAGAGAGAGAAAAGTGAGAGGAGAGAGGATAGAGGGAGAAGAGAGAGGAGAGAGAAGAGAAAGAAGAGAGAATAGAAGAGAAAGAAGAGAGAAGAGAAAGGGAGAATAGAGAGAAGAGAGGGAAAAGAGAGAGGAGAGACAGGAGAGAGGGAGAAGAGAGAGAAGAGAGGAGAGAGGGAGAAGAGAGAGGGGAGAGAGGGAGAGAGAGGAGAGAGGAGAGAGAGGAGAGAGAGGAGAGAGAGGAGAGAGAAGAGAGAGAAGGGAGAGACGAGAGAAGAGAAGAGAAGAGAAGAGAGAGGGAGAATAGAGAGAAGAGAGAGGGAGAATAGAGAGAAGAGAAGAGAGAGGGAGAAGAGAGAGAGAAAAGAGAGGAGAGAGAAGAGAAAGAAGAGAAGAGAGAAGAGCGAGAGGAGAGAGGAGAGAGGGAGAAGAGAGAGAAGAGAGAGAGAGGAGAGAGGAGAGATAGAGAGAGAAGAGAGAGGGAGAAGAGAGAAGAGAGACAGGAGAGAGGAGAAAGAAGAGGGAGAAGAGAGAGAAGATAGAGAGAATAGAGAGAAAGAAGAGGAGAAGAGAGAGAAGATAGAGAGAATAGAGAGAAAGAGAGGAGAAGAGAGAGGGTGAAGGGAGAAGAGAGAGGGAGGGAGGGAGAAGAGAGAGGAGAAAGAGAAGAGAAAGAGAAGAGAGAGAGAGAAAAGAAGAGAGAGAAGAGAAGAGAGAGAAAAGAAAAGAGAGAGAAGAGAACAGAAGAGAGAGAAGAGAACAGAAGAGAGAGAACAAAGAGAGAGATGAGAGAGAAGAGAAGAGAGAGAAGAGAAGAGAGAGAGGGAGAAGAAAAAGAAGAGAGAGAAGAGAAAGAGAAGAGAGAGAGGGAGAGACCTAGAACAAAAATTGGGCTGGGAGGGCCATTGCATTTGTTCAGAGCATGCTCAGTAACTAACACCGGATCCGGGAAACAATCCTTTTTTTCCCCAGATCCGGCACCATAGGTTACCATTATATGTGATCCGGACCACACCGGATTAGTTTGTCCGTTTATGTTCGTTGTATCCAAAATGATGCCGTCTCCGATTCTGGGCACCGGAATAAAAGAGGACTCAAACGAATCCGGCACCGACTTCACATAAACATATGGCCATATATGATCAATCCGGCACCATAGGGACCCATGGGAGGTAAAACAGGATCCCTGCCTATCTGTTTAAAAACGAATAGTCCCGGATTGCCAAAAACATGTTGTGAATCCAGTCTTAGGCTGCGTGATTTGGGATCTGTGTCTACCATTTTAAAACTGATAGCCAGGGATCAGCTTTGGCCTCCCATGTATCCCTATGGGCACAGACTGGTCCTATGTGGCCTCCGTGTGTCAGTTGTGTCACTGATCCGTTTGGGTCAGTTCTTCTCATGCACCCAGAACCGGAGCCTGTTGTGATTTTGGGCCGCCTTGAAGAAAGTGGACACAAAAAGACAAATCTGGATCCTTCGTGGTCCACGTCAAATACCATGGGGGCCTATGGAGACAGATCCATTTTGCTGTACTGAGCATGCTCAGAAGCGAGATCCAGCTCCTCCCAGCCCTACCTCTGGTGACTGATGATGGATCCGTTACAAAACGGTCCATGGTCATCAGTGGCATCCGTTGGCACAGATAAGTGCCTGTCCGTGTGATCCTGGACATTCAAGGATCCACACGGATGTACAGATCACGCAGTGTGAAAGCCTCAGGCCTCGTGCACACGCTGCGGTTTTTTTGTGCTGCGTTTTTGTAGAATTTTCAGCAGCAAAACTGGATCCATTTTTGCAAGAAAAAAAAAAGGATTTTGTTTTTGACCCGTTTCTGCGGCTTTTTTTCATTACAATGGAGAAAACGGATCACTAACTGACGCTCGTTCTTTATCTGGATCTATTTTCTGCCCCAAAAACAAACCAGGAAAAAACACAGCATCTGAAAACTCATTGACATTGCTGGGAATCACAGGGAGTGATCGCAAAAAACGGATCAAAAATACACTGTGTGAACAAGCCCTTAGGTAAATCGGCAGCAGAAACACACAGTGTGAACATAGCCTTACACCATTATTTTTCCAGTGCTGACCCTCTTTCCTACTACCCGTCCCTCCCCCCCGGCTATCGGCTGGATATCGGCTTCTGGGCACGATCCGGACTGATGACAGCACATTCATTTATCTCATCTTTTCCCATTGAGAACCTGCGATCAATCCTCAAAAAGCGACAGACAAAAAAACTCCAAAATGTTGATAAATTCCAAGGACTGAGGAGATGAGACCGGATCATCAATCTGGATCTGCCCAGGAGCCGATATCCAGCTGACGGGGCGAAGTCCGGAGAAGTCAGGGTCAGTGCAGGGAATAGTCACACTTTATACAAACTTCATGTCATTGTCAATAAAATGTAACAAGTTATGGAATGTTCATAATCATCTGTCAGTAACCGTAGAAACGGCCGACTGAAGACAAAAATCACCCAAAATGTGAAAAACACAATTTGTCAGTGTCAGAATTATGGGCTACAGCTATGAATATTAATTATCTCTCCAATAGATTATACCAGACCTCTATACAGTACTGCCACCTGCTGGCTGCAAGGTGCACATTCCAGCAGTCATACAGTATATATACTTTTATACTTTTATCTGTATTACTATTATTCTGTATACATACACCGCACAGTACCACTTCTCCTGTCCTGTATACTGGGTGTAATCCTCAGTATCTGTATTATTCTGTATATATACACTGCATAGTACCACTTCACCTGTCCTGTATACTGGGTGTACTCCTCAGTATCTGTATTATTCTGTATATATACACTGCACAGTACCACTTCTCCTGTCCTGTATACTGGGTGTAATCCTCAGTATCTGTATTATTCTGTATATATACACTGCACAGTACCACTTCTGTCCTGTATACTGGGTGTAATCCTCAGTATCTGTATTATTCTGTATATATACACACACTGCACAGTACCACTTCTCCTGTCCTGTATACTGGGTGTAATCTTCAGTATCTGTATTATTCTGTATATATACACTGCACAGTACCACTTCTCCTGTCCTGTATACTGGGTGTAATCTTCAGTATCTGTATTATTCTGTATATATACACTGCACAGTACCACTTCACCTGTCCTGTATACTGGGTGTAATCCTCAGTATCTGTATTATTCTGTATATATACACTGCACAGTACCACTTCTCCTGTCCTGTATACTGGGTGTAATCCTCAGTATCTGTATTATTCTGTATATATACACTGCACAGTACCACTTCTCCTGTCCTGCATACTGGGTGTAATCCTCAGTATCTGTATTATTCTGTATATATACACTGCGCAGTACCACTTCTCCTGTCCTGTATACTGGGTGTAATCCTCAGTATCTTTATTATTATGTATATACACACTGCACAGTACCACTTCTCCTGTCCTGCATACTGGGTGTAATCCTCAGTATATGTATTATTCGGTATATATACTCTGCACAGTACCACTTCTCCTGTCCTGTATACTGGGTGTAATCCTCAGCATCTGTATTATTCTGTATATATACCCTGCAAAGTACCACTTCTCCTGTCCTGTATACTGGGTGTAATCCTCAGTATCTGTATTATTCTGTATATATACACTGCACAGTACCACGTCTCCTGTCCTGCATACTGGGTGTAATCCTCAGTATCTGTATTATTCTGTATATATACACTGCACAGTACCACTTCTCCTGTCCTGTATACTGGGTGTAATCCTCAGTATCTGTATTATTCTGTATATATACACTGCACAGTACCACTTCTCCTGTCCTGTATACTGGATGTAATCCTCAGTATCTGTATTATTAGGTATATATACACTGCACAGTACCACTTCTCCTGTCCTGTATACTGGGTGTAATCCTCAGTATCTGTATTATTCTGTATATATACACTGCACAGTACCACTTCTCCTGTCCTGTATACTGGGTGTAATTCTCATTATCTGTATTATTCTGTATATATATTCTGCACAGTACCACTTCTCCTGTCCTGTATAGTGGGTGTAATCCTCAGTATCTGTATTATTCTGTATATATACAGTGCACAGTACCACTTCTCCTGTCCTGTATACTGGGTGTAATCCTCAGTATCTGTATTATTCTGTATATATACAGTGCACAGTACCACTTCTCCTGTCCTGTATACTAGGTGTAATTCTCAGTATCTGTATTATTCTGTATATATATTCTGCACAGTACCACTTCTCTGTCCTGTATAGTGGGTGTAATCCTCAGTATCTGTATTATTCTGTATATATTTCAGTGCACAGTACCACTTCTCCTGTCCTGTATACTGGGTGTAATCCTCAGTATCTGTATTATTCTGTATATAATACACTGCACAGTACCGCTTCTCCTGTCCTGTATACTGGGTGTAATCCTCAGTATCTGTATTATTCTGTATATATACACTGCACAGTACCACTTCTCCTGTCCTGTATACTGGGTGTAATCCTCAGTATCTGTATTATTCTGTATCTATACACTGCACAGTACCACTTTCCTGTCCTGTATACTGAGTGTAATCGTCAGTATCTGTATTATTCAGTAGATATACACTGCACAGTACCACTTCTCCTGTCATGTTATACTGAGTGTAATGCTCAGTATCCGTATTATTCTGTATATACACACTGCACAGTACCACTTCTCCTGTCCTGTATACTGGGTGTAATCCTCAGTATCTGTAATATTCTGTATATATACACTGCACAGTACCACTTCTCCTGTCCTGTATACTGGATATAATCCTCAGTATCTGTATTATTCTGTATATATACAGTGCACAGTACCACTTCTCCTGTCCTGTATACTGGGTGTAATCCTCAGTATCTGTATTATTCTGTATATATACACTGCACAGTACCACTTCTCCTGTCCTGTATACTGGGTGTAATCCTCAGTATCTGTAGTATTCTGTATATATACACTGCACAGTACCACTTCTCCTGTCCTGTATACTGGGTGTAATCCTCAGTATCTGTATCATTCCGTATATATACACTGCACAGTACCACTTCTCCTGTCCTGTATACTGGGTTTAATCCTCAGTATCTGTATTATTCAGTATATATACACTGCACAGTACCGCTTCTCCTGTCCTGTATACTGGGTGTAATCCTCAGTATCTGTATTATTCTGTATATATACACACTGCACAGTACCACTTCTCCTGTCCTGTATACTGAGTGTAATCCTCAGTATCTGTATTATTCAGTAGATATACACTGCACAGTACCACTTCTCCTGTCATGTATACTGAGTGTAATGCTCAGTATCCGTATTATTCTGTATATACACACTGCACAGTATCACTTTTCCTGTCCTGTATACTGGATATAATCCTCAGTATCTGTATTATTCTGTATATATACAGTGCACAGTACCACTTCTCCTGTCCTGTATACTGGGTGTTTTTTTTTTTCTGTATATATACACTGCACAGTACCACTTCTCCTGTCCTGTATACTGGGTGTAATCCTCAGTATCTGTAGTATTCTGTATATATACACTGCACAGTACCACTTCTCCTGTCCTGTATACTGGGTGTAATCCTCAGTATCTGTATCATTCCGTATATATACACTGCACAGTACCACTTCTCCTGTCCTGTATACTGGGTGTAATCCTCACTATCTGTATTATTCTGTATTATACACTACACAGTACCACTTCTCCTGTCCTGTATACTGGGTTTAATCCTCAGTATCTGTATTATTCAGTATATATACACTGCACAGTACCACTTCTCCTGTCCTGTATACTGGGTGTAATCCTCAGTATCTGTATTATTCTGTATATATACACTGCACAGTACCACTTCTCCTGTCCTGTATACTGGGTGTAATCCTCAGTATCTGTATTATTCTGTATATATACACTGCACAGTACCGCTTCTCCTGTCCTGTATACTGGGTGTAATCCTCAGTATCTGTATTATTCTGTATATATTACACACTGCACAGTACCACTTCTCCTGTCCTGTATACTGGGTGTAATCCTCAGTATCTGTATTATTCTGTTATATATACTGCACAGTACCACTTCTCCTGTCCTGTATACTGGGTGTAATCCTCAGTATCTGTATTATTCTGTATATATACACTGCACAGTACCACTTCTCCTGTCCTGTATACTGGGTGTAATCCTTCAGCATCTGTATTATTCTGTATATATACACTGCACAGTACCACTTCTCCTGTCCTGTATACTGGGTGTAATGCTCAGTATCTGTATTATTCAGTATATATACAGTGCACAGTACCACTTCTTCTGTCCTGTATACTGGGTGTAATCCACACACTGCACAGTACCACTTCTCCTGTCCTGTATACTGGGTGTAATCTTCAGTATCTGTATTATTCTGTATATATACACTGCACAGTACCACTTCTCCTGTCCTGTATACTGGTGTAATCTTCAGTATCTGTATTATTCTGTATATATACACTGCACAGTACCACTTCACCTGTCCTGTATACTGGGTGTAATCCTCAGTATCTGTATTATTCTGTATATATACACTGCACAGTACCACTTCTCCTGTCCTGTATACTGGGTGTAATCCCCAGTATCTGTATTATTCTGTATATATATCACTGCACAGTACCACTTCTCCTGTCCTGCATACTGGGTGTAATCCTCAGTATCTGTATTATTCTGTATATATACATGCGCAGTACCACTTCTCCTGTCCTGTATACTGGGTGTAATCCTCAGTATCTTTATTATTATGTATATAACACTGCACAGTACCACTTCTCCTGTCCTGCATACTGGGTGTAATCCTCAGTATATGTATTATTTCGGTATATATACTCTGCACAGTACCACTTCTCCTGTCCTGTATAACTGGGTGTAATCCTCAGCATCTGTATTATTCTGTATATATACCCTGCAAAGTACCACTTCTCCTGTCCTGTATACTGGGTGTAATCCTCAGTATCTGTATTATTCTGTATATATACATGCACAGTACCACTTCTCCTGTCCTGTATACTGGGTGTAATCTTCAGTATCTGAATTATTCTGTATATATACACTGCACAGTACCACTTCTCCTGTCCTGTATACTGGGTGTAATCCTCAGTATCTGTATTATTCTGTATATATACACTGCACAGTACCACTTCTCCTGTCCTGTATACTGGGTGTAATCCTCATGTCTCTATTATTCTGTATATATACACTGCACAGTACCACTTCTCCTGTCCTGTATACTGGGTGTAATCCTCAGTATCTGTATTATTCTGTATATATACACTGCACAGTACCACTTCTCCTGTCCTGTATACTGGGTGTAATCCTCAGTATCTGTATTATTCTGTATATATACACTGCACAGTACCACGTCTCCTGTCCTGCATACTGGGTGTAATCCTCAGTATCTGTATTATTCTGTATATATACACTGCACAGTACCACTTCTCCTGTCCTGTATACTGGGTGTAATCCTCAGTATCTGTATTATTCTGTATATATACACTGCACAGTACCACTTCTCCTGTCCTGTATACTGGATGTAATCCTCAGTATCTGTATTATTAGGTATATATACACTGCACAGTACCACTTCTCCTGTCCTGTATACTGGGTGTAATCCTCAGTATCTGTATTATTCGTATATATACACTGCACAGTACCACTTCTCCTGTCCTGTATACTGGGTGTAATTCTCATTATCTGTATTATTCTGTATATATTCTGCACAGTACCACTTCTCCTGTCCTGTATAGTGGGTGTAATCCTCAGTATCTGTATTATTCTGTATATATACATGCACAGTACCACTTCTCCTGTCCTGTATACTGGTGTAATCCTCAGTATCTGTATTATTCTGTTATATATACAGTGCACAGTACACTTCTCCTGTCCTGTATACTAGGTGTAATTCTCAGTATCTGTATTATTCTGTATATATATTCTGCACAGTACCACTTCTCCTGTCCTGTATAGTGGTGTAATCCTCAGTATCTGTATTATTCTGTATATATACAGTGCACAGTACCACTTCTCCTGTCCTGTATACTGGGTGTAATCCTCAGTATCTGTATTATTCTGTATATATACACTGCACAGTACCGCTTCTCCTGTCCTGTATACTGGGTGTAATCCTCAGTATCTGTATTATTCTGTATATATACACTGCACAGTACCACTTCTCCTGTCCTGTATACTGGGTGTAATCCTCAGTATCTGTATTATTCTGTATCTATACACTGCACAGTACCACTTCTCCTGTCCTGTATACTGAGTGTAATCGTCAGTATCTGTATTATTCAGTAGATATACACTGCACAGTACCACTTCTCCTGTCATGTATACTGAGTGTAATGCTCAGTATCCGTATTATTCTGTATATACACCTGCACAGTACCACTTCTCCTGTCCTGTATACTGGGTGTAATCCTCAGTATCTGTAATTATTCTGTATATATACACTGCACAGTACCACTTCTCCTGTCCTGTATACTGGATATAATCCTCAGTATCTGTATTATTCTGTATATATACAGTGCACAGTACCACTTCTCCTGTCCTGTATACTGGGTGTAATCCTCAGTATCTGTATTATTCTGTATATATACACTGCACAGTACCACTTCTCCTGTCCTGTATACTGGGTGTAATCCTCAGTATCTGTAGTATTCTGTATATATACACTGCACAGTACCACTTCTCCTGTCCTGTATACTGGGTGTAATCCTCAGTATCTGTATCATTCCGTATATATACACTGCACAGTACCACTTCTCCTGTCCTGTATACTGGGTTTAATCCTCAGTATCTGTATTATTCAGTATATATACACTGCACAGTACCGCTTCTCCTGTCCTGTATACTGGGTGTAATCCTCAGTATCTGTATTATTCTGTATATATACACTGCACAGTACCACTTCTCCTGTCCTGTATACTGGGTGTAATCCTCAGTATCTGTATTATTCTGTATATATACAGTGCACAGTACCACTTCTCCTGTCCTGTATACTGGGTGTAATCCTCAGTATTTGTATTATCCTGTATATATACAGTGCACAGCACCACTTCACCTGTCCTGTATACTGGGTGTAATCCTCAGTATCTGTATTATTCTGTATATATACAGTGCACAGTACCACTTCTCCTGTCCTGTATACTGGGTGTAATCCTCAGTATGTGTATTATCCTGTATATATACAGTGCACAGCACCACTTCTCCTGTCCTGTATACTGGGTGTAGTCCTCAGTATCTGTATATATACACTGCACAGTACGATGCTCACTATAGAGTTTCGCCCCTGACTTCATTTACCGGTGAATGAGCAATCAATGGTGATATATATTACAATCTCATATTCCTTATTACCTGGTACCGAATAAATCAGGGCGCCACAAAGTGACAGAGATCAATGGCGTCATTAGCAGAGTAATATTATTTATCAGCAGATTACAGTTTGGGCTCTTAGTCATCAGAACTAACTTTTTCTTGTGCGGTGCCATATTACACAACTACTACACCCATCATCCCGAGCACATACTGCTATCACCAGTGCCAATAACCTATAGGGCCCTATTCATTAGGGAGTTTACATCTGATTTCTTGTATAAACACATTAACATGTTGCAAAGGTTTTGGGCCGGCTTCACACCATGGTTTGGAGCTGTCAGGTTGTGTCCGGTGTTATGCAGGAGGCACCGGACAGAACCTGACAGCCCCGGACGAGCAGAACCTGACAGCCCCGGCCGATCAGAACCTGACAGCCCCGGACGAGCAGAACCTGACAGCCCCGGACGAGCAGAACCTGACAGCCCCGGACGAGCAGAACTTGACAGCCCCGGCCGATCAGAAACTGACAGCCCCGGCCGATCAGAAACTGACAGCCCCGGCCGATCAGAAACTGACAGCCCCGGCCGATCAGAAACTGACAGCCCCGGACGAGCAGAACCTGACAGCCCGGACGAGCAGAACCTGACAGCCCCGGACGAGCAGAAGCTGACAGCCCCGGACGATCAGAACCTGACAGCCCCGGACGATCAGAACCTGACAGCCCCGGACGAGCAGAACCTGACAGCCCCGGACGAGCAAAACCTGACAGCCCCGGCCGATCAGAACCTGACAGCCCCGGCCGATCAGAACCTGACAGCCCCGGACCAGCAGAACCTGACAGCCCCGGACGAGCAGAACCTGATAGCCCCGGCCGATCAGAACCTGACAGCCCCGGCCGAGCAGAACCTGACAGCCCTGGTCGATCAGAACCTGACAGCCCCGGACGAGCACAAACTGAGGGCAAATCTGCCCTCCAAGCCTGTTTTAAACAGGATTCGTTTCTGCTTGTTCCTGCTTCTGTCCATTGCTGAAATTTCAGCCGTGGAGCTCTCCATGGTGCTGAATGAGCACAGCTGCATTTCACAGACGCCGCTCTTCAGTAAAAGGCATCCAGGAAACAGTCCGGCTTGTTTGCTGGATCCGGGGCGATCCGGTGCCCATAGACTCCCATGTTATGGGCGCCGGATCGCCCTGAATCAGGGAGGATCCGGTTTTGTTAATTTTTTGTACCGGACACAAAACATGATGCTGACTCTGATTCTGTGTCCGGTGCCACGTTCACCATCTCTTCAGTTCACCATTATAAGGTATCAACCACTGAGGACTCTCACATTCTAATATTCCTCTATTACTCCAGTGATGTTTCCTTTACTCATTTCCACCATCTTTTTCTAACACTTCACAATGTTCCTCCTCTCACTAGTCCCATTTTCTCTTCCTCTGACCATTATTAGTATATCTTCCTTTTGCTTTTCCCATTATCTTCTCCTCTCACTGTTCCCAGTTTCTCCTCCTCTTAGTCCCAGTTTCTCCTCCTCTCTTAGTCCCAGTTTCTCCTCCTCTCTTATTCCCAGTTTCTCCTCCTCTCTTAGTCCCAGTTTCTCCCCCTCTCACTATTCCCAGTTTCTCCTCCTCTCTTATTCCCAGTTTCTCCTCCTCTCTTAATCCCAGTTTCTCCTCCTCTCTTAGTCCCAGTTTCTCCTCCTCTCACTATTCAGTTTCTCCTCCTCTTAGTCCCAGTTTCTCCTCCTCTCACTATTCCCAGTTTCTCCTCCTCTCACTATTCCCAGTTTTTCCTCCTCTCTTAGTCCCAGTTTCTCCTCCTCTCACTATTCCCAGTTTCTCCTCCTCTCTTAGTCCCAGTTTCTCCTCCTCTCTTATTCCCAGTTTCTCCTCCTCTCTTAGTCCCAGTTTCTCCTCCTCTCTTATTCCCAGTTTCTCCTCCTCTCTTAGTCCCAGTTTCTCCTCCTCTCACTATTCCCAGTTTCTCCTCCTCTCTTAGTCCCAGTTTCTCCTCCCTTCTTATTCCCAGTTTCTCCTCCTCTCTTAGTCCCAGTTTCTCCTCCTCTCACTATTCCCAGTTTCTCCTCCTCTCTTAGTCCCAGTTTCTCCTCCTCTCTTATTCCCAGTTTCTCCTCCTCTCTTAGTCCCAGTTTCTCCTCCTCTCACTGTTCCCAGTTTCTCCTCCTCTCTTATTCCCAGTTTCTCCTCCTCTCACTGCTCCCAGTTTCTCCTCCTCTCACTATTCCCAGTTTCTCCTCCTCTCTTAGTCCCAGTTTCTCCTCCTCTCACTATTCAGTTTCTCCTCCTCTCACTATTCCCAGTTTTTCCTCCTCTCTTAGTCCCAGTTTCTCCTCCTCTCACTATTCCCAGTTTCTCCTCCTCTCTTAGTCCCAGTTTCTCCTCCTCTCTTAGTCCCAGTTTCTCCTCCTCTCACTATTCCCAGTTTCTCCTCCTCTCTTAGTCCCAGTTTCTCCTCCTCTCACTGTTCCCAGTTTCTCCTCCTCTCACTATTCCCAGTTTCTCCTCCTCTTAGTCCCAGTTTCTCCTCCTCTCACTATTCCCAGTTTCTCCTCCTCTCACTATTCCCAGTTTTTCCTCCTCTCTTAGTCCCAGTTTCTCCTCCTCTCACTATACCCAGTTTCTCCTCCTCTCTTAGTCCCAGTTTCTCCTCCTCTCTTATTCCCAGTTTCTCCTCCTCTCTATTCCCAGTTTCTCCTCCTCTCTTAGTCCCAGTTTCTCCTCCTCTCACTATTCCCAGTTTCTCCTCCTCTCTTAGTCCCAGTTTCTCCTCCTCTCTTATTCCCAGTTTCTCCTCCTCTCTTATTCCCAGTTTCTCCTCCTCTCACTATTCCCAGTTTCTCCTCCTCTCTTATTCCCAGTTTCTCCTCCTCTCTTAGTCCCAGTTTCTCCTCCTCTCACTATTCCCAGTTTCTCCTCCTCTCTTAGTCCCAGTTTCTCCTCCTCTCTTATTCCCAGTTTCTCCTCCTCTCTTATTCCCAGTTTCTCCTCCTCTCACTATTCCCAGTTTTCTCTCCTCCTCTCACTATTCCCAGTTTTTCCTCCTCTCTTAGTCCCAGTTTCTCCTTCTCTCACTATACCCAGTTTCTCCTCCTCTCTTAGTCCCAGTTTCTCCTCCTCTCTTATTCCCAGTTTCTCCTCCTCTCTTAGTCCCAGTTTCTCCTCCTCTCTATTCCCAGTTTCTCCTCCCTCTTAGTCCCAGTTTTCTCCTCCTCTACTATTCCCAGTTTCTCCTCCTCTCTTAGTCCCAGTTTTCTCCTCCTCTCTTATTCCCAGTTTTTCTCCTCCTCTCTTAGTCCCAGTTTTCTCCTCCCTCTCACTATTCCCAGTTTCTCCTCCTCTCTATATTCCCAGTTTTCTCCTCCTCTCTTATTCCCAGTTTCTCCTCCTCTCTTAGTCCCAATTTCTCTCCTCCTCTCACTGTTCCCAGTTTCTCCTCCTCTCTTATTCCCAGTTTCTCCTCCTCTCATTATTCCCAGTTTCTCCTCCTCTCTTAGTCCCAGTTTCTCCTCCTCTCACTATTCCCAGTTTCTCCTCCCTCTCTTAGTCCCACCTCCTCTCTTATTCCCAGTTTCTCCTCCTCTCTTATTCCCAGTTTCTCCTCCTCTCTTATTCCCAGTTTCTCCTCCTCTCTTATTCCCAGTTTCTCCTCCTCTCTTATTCCCAGTTTCTCCTCCTCTCTTATTCCCAGTTTCTCCTCCTCTCTTATTCCCAGTTTCTCCTCCTCCTTATTCCCAGTTTCTCCTCCTCTCTTATTCCCAGTTTCTCCTCCTCTCTTATCCCAGTTTCTCCTCCTCTCTCACTATTCCCAGTTTCTCCTCCTCTCTTATCCCAGTTTCTCCCCCTTTTACCATCTCTCTCTCACATCCAGTTTCTCCTCCTCTCTTATCCCAGTTTCTCCTCCTCTCACTATCACAGTTTCTCCTCCTCTCACTTCCTTTCTCCTCCTCTCTTATTCCCAGTTTCTCCTCCTCTCTTATTCCCAGTTTCTCCTCCTCTCTTATTCCCAGTTTCTCCTCCTCTCTTATTCCCAGTTTCCTCCTCTCTTATTCCATTTCTCCTCCTCTCTTATTCCAGTTTCTCCTCCTCTCTTAGTCCCAGTTTCTCCTCCTCTCTTATTCCCAGTTTCTCCTCCTCTCTTATTCCCAGTTTCTCCTCCTCTCTTATTCCCAGTTTCTCCTCCTCTCTTATTCCCAGTTTCTCCTCCTCTCTTAGTCCCAGTTTCTCCTCCTCTCACTATTCCCAGTTTCTCCTCCTCTCTTATTCCCAGTTTCTCCTCCTCTCTTAGTCCCAGTTTCTCCTCCTCTCTTATTCCCAGTTTCTCCTCCTCTCTTATTCCCAGTTTCTCCTCCTCTCTTAGTCCCAGTTTCTCCTCCTCTCTTAGTCCCAGTTTCTCCTCCTCTCACTATTCCCAGTTTCTCCTCCTCTCTTAGTCCCAGTTTCTCCTCCTCTCACTATTCACAGTTTCTCCTCCTCTCACTATTCCCAGTTTCTCCTCCTCTCTTATTCCCAGTTTCTCCTCCTCTCTTATTCCCAGTTTTCTCCTCCTCTCTTATTCCCAGTTTCTCCTCCTCTCTTATTCCCAGTTTCTCCTCCTCTCTTATTCCCAGTTTCTCCTCCTCTCTTATTCCCAGTTTCTCCTCCTCTCTTAGTCCCAGTTTCTCCTCCTCTCACTATTCCCATTGTCTCTTCTTCTAACATATCCCGTCCCTCCTTGTCTTGTCCTCTTCTGATCCCACTCGCCTCTGTCTGTTCTTCTTGGCGCTGCCCTCACCCCGGCCGATCCCTCTTTCCGCTGATGACGCGCGTCATTTCTTGCCCACTTAATTTTGGTAGCACAGATGTTTTCACCAAGGAAGATCAATTCTGCAGGACATGAGCCGAAGGCGGCGGCGGGGGGGGGGGGGGGGGGGGGGGCAGAGGACAGATCGTAATTTATTACTGAATACACGACACTAAACACAATAATAATGAGAAATTGTAATAAAAACTTTATTACCTTCTGCTTCAATTACCAACGAGAACAAGTCACAGAGGAGACGAGAGGCCGCGGCGAGAGGAGACGAGAGGATGTGGAGAGAGGAGACGAGAGGGGACGCGGCGAGAGGAGACGAGAGGACGCGGCGAGAGGAGACGAGAGGATGTGGCGAGAGGAGACGAGAGGGACGCGGCGAGAGGAGACGAGAGGACACAGCGAGAGGAGACGAGAGAGGACGCGGCGAGAGGAGACGAGAGGATGTGGCGAGAGGAGACGAGAGGACGCGGCGAGAGGCGGGCGAGAGGAGACGAGGGACGTGGCGGAGGAGGGAGACGAGAGGAGCGGCGAGAGGAGACGAGAGGACGCGGCGAGAGGAGACGAGAGGATGTGGCGAGAGGAGACGAGAGGACGCGGCGAGAGGAGACGAGAGGACGCAGGCGAAGGGAGAGGAGACGAGAGGATGTGGCGAGAGGAGACGAGGACGGGCGAGATGGGAGAGGAGACGAGGAGACGGCGAGAGGAGACGAGAGGACGCGGCGAGAGGAGACGAGAGGATGTGGCGAGGGAGCGAGAGGACGCGGCGAGAGGAGCGAGAGGGAGCTGCGAGAGGAGACGAGAGGACGCGGCGAGAGAGGAGACGAGAGGACTGACGCGAGAGGAGACGAAGGAGCGCGAGCGGAGGAGACGGAGGATGGCGAGAGGAGACGAGAGGAGGGACGGAGGAGACGAGAGGACGCGGCGAGAGGAGACGAGAGGATGTGGCGAGAGGAGACGAGAGGACGCGGGGGCGAGAGGAGACGAGAGGACGTGGCGAGGAGGAGACGCGGCGAGGGGCGAGAGAGATCGAGAGGAGACGAGAGGACGTGGCGGAGAGGAGCGAGAGGAGGAGAACGCGGCGGAGAGGAGAGAGAGGCGCGCGGCGAAGGAGACAGAGGAGTGGCGAGAGGAGAGACGGCGGAGCTGGCGAGAGGAGACGAGAGGACGTGGCGAGAGGAGACGAGAGGACGCGGCGAGAGGAGACGAGAGGATGTGGCGAGAGGAGACGAGAGGACGCGGCGAGAGAGGAGTGGCGAGAGGGAGACGAGAGAGAGTGGCGAGAGGAGACGAGAGGAGCGGCGAGGGAGTGGCGAGAGGAGACGAGAGGGACGTGGCGAGAGGAGACGAGAGGACGGGCGAGAGAGAGAGACGGAGGCGCGGCGAGAGGAGACGAGAGGATGTGGCGAGAGGAGACGAGAGGACGCGGCGAGAGGAGACGAGAGGACGTGGAGAGGGAGCGAGGACGCGGCGAGAGGAGACGAGAGGAGTGGCGAGAGGAGACGAGAGGAGCTGGCGAGAGGACGTGGCGAGAGGAGACGAGACGGAGAGGACGTGGCGAGAGGAGACGAGAGGACGGGCGAGAGGAGACGAGAGGACGCGGCGAGAGGAGGAGACGAGAGGACGGGCGAGAGGAGACGAGAGGAGCGTGGCGAGAGGAGACGAGAGGACGCGGCGAGAGGAGACGAGAGGACGGGCGGAGACGAGAGAGGAGGACGGGCGAGAGGAGACGAGAGGACGCTGGCGAGAGGAGACGAGAGGACGTGGCGAGAGGAGACGAGAGGACGTGGCGAGAGGAGACGAGAGGATGTGGCGAGAGGAGACGAGAGGACGCGCGAGAGGAGAGCGACGCGGCGAGAGGAGACGAGAGGACGCGGCGAGAGGAGACGAGAGGACGGGCGAGAGGAGACGAGAGGACGTGGCGAGAGGAGACGAGAGGACGCGGCGAGAGGAGACGAGAGAGAGGACGAGAGGGAGAGAGGGGGACACAGCGAGAGGAGACGAGAGGATGGGCGAGAGGAGACGAGAGGACGGGCGAGAGGAGACGAGAGGACGTGGCGAGAGGAGACGAGAGGACGGGCGAGAGGAGACGAGAGGACGCGGCGAGAGGAGAGACGCGAGAGGAGACACAGACGGAGAGGAGACGAGAGGACCGGCGAGAGGAGACGAGAGGAATGTGGCGAGAGGAGAGAGAGGACGGCGAGAGGAGATCGAGAGACGAGGAGGAGACGAGAGGACGCGGCGAGAGGAGACGAGAGGAACGCGGCGAGAGGAGACGCAGGAGGACACGGCGAGAGGAGACGAGAGGACACGGCGAGAGGAGACGAGAGGACACGGCGAGAGGAGACGAGAGGACGCGGCGAGAGGAGAGAGAGGACACAGCGAGAGGAGACAGAGGATGTGGCGAGAGGAGACGAGAGGACGCGGCGAGAGGAGACGAGAGGACGCGGCGAGAGGAGACGAGAGGACGGCGAGAGGAGACAGGGACGCGGCGAGAGGAGACGAGAGGACACGAGAGAGACGATGAGGACGCGGCGGAGGAGGAGCGAAGGAGACGGAGCAGGCAAGAGGAGACTAGAGGACCGGCGAGAGGAGACGACGAGGACAGCGGCGAGAGGAGACGAGAGGACGCGGCGAGAGGAGAGACGAGGACACGGGAGAGGAGACGAGAGGACAGGGCGAGAGAAGTGGACGAGAGGGAAAAACGCGAGAGGAGACGAGAGGACGCGGCGAGGAGACGAGAGGACACGGCGAGAGGAGACGAGGGGATGGGCGAGAGAAGACGAGAGGACAACCAGGCGAGAGGACGCGGCGAGGGACGCGGCGAGGAGGAGACGAGAGGACAGGAGAGGAGACAGAGGACCGGCGAGAGGAGATGAGAGGACACGGCGAGAGGAGATGAGAGGACCGCGAGAGGAGACGAGAGGACCGGTGGCGAGAGAAGACGAGAGACAAACGAGAGGAGCAAGAGGAGAAGAGAGGACAAACCGAGAAGAGACGAGAGCACACGGCGAGAGGAGATGAAAGGACAAACCGAGAGGAGACGGGAGGACACGGCGAGAGGAGACGAGAGGACGCTGCGAGAGGAGACGACAGGACGCGGCTAGAGGAGACGACAGGACGCGGCTGGAGGGGACGAGAGGACGCGGCGAGAGGAGATGAGAGGACGCGGCGAGAGGAGATGAGAGGACGCGGCGAGAGGACGTGGCGAGAGGAGATGAGAGGACACAGCGAGAGGAGACGAGAGGACGCGGCGAGAGGAGACGAGAGGACACGGCGAGAGGAGACGAGAGGATGTGGCGAGAGAAGACGAGAGGACAAACCGAGAGGAGACGAGAGGACGCGGCGAGAGGACACGGCGAGAGGAGACGAGAGGACACAGCGAGAGGAGACGAGGGGACGCGGCGAGAGGAGATGAGAGGACACGGCGAGAGGAGATGAGAGGACACAGCGAGAGGAGACGAGAGGATGTGGCGAGAGAAGACGAGAAGACAAACCGAGAGGAGACGAGAGGACGCGGCGAGAGGACACGGCGAGAGGAGACGAGAGGACACAGCGAGAGGAGACGAGGGGACGCGGCGAGAGGAGACGAGAGGACATGGCAAGAGGAGACTAGAGGAACTCGGCGAGAGGAGACGAGAGGACGCGGCGAGAGGAGACGAGAGGACGCGGCGAGAGGAGACGAGAGGACACGGTGAGAGGAGACAAGAGGACAAACCAAGAGGAGAAGAGAGGACAAACCGAGAAGAGACGAGAGCACACGGCGAGAGGAGATGAAAGGACAAACCGAGAGGAGACGGGAGGACACGGCGAGAGGAGACGAGAGGACGCTGCGAGAGGAGACGACAGGACGCGGCTGGAGGAGACGAGAGGACGCGGCGAGAGGAGATGAGAGGACGCGGCGACGAGGACGTGGCGAGAGGAGATGAGAGGACACAGCGAGAGGAGACGAGAGGATGCGGCGAGAGGAGACGAGAGGACACGGCGAGAGGAGACGAGAGGACGCGGCGAGAGGAGACGAGAGGACGCGGCGAGAGGAGACGAGAGGACACGGCAAGAGGAGACGAGAGGACGTGGCGAGAGGAGACGAGAGGACGCGGTGAGAGGAGACGAAGAGGACACGGTGAGAGGAGACGAGAGGACACAGCGAGAGGAGACGAGAGGACGCGGCGAGAGGAGACGAGAGGACGCGGTGAGAGGAGACGAGAGGACGCGGCGAGAGGAGACGAGAGGACGCGGCGAGAGGAGACGAGAGGACACAGCGAGAGGAGACGAGAGGACGCGGCGAGAGGAGACGAGAGGACAAACCGAGAGGAGACGAGAGGACGCGGCGAAGAGGACGTGGCGAGAGGACACAGCGAGAGGAGATGAGAGGACGCGGCGAGAGGAGACGAGAGGACAAACCGAGAGGAGACGAGAGGACGCGGCGAGAGGACGTGGCGAGAGGACACAGCGAGAGGAGATGAGAGGACGCGGCGAGAGGAGACGAGAGGACATAGCCAGAGCTCGCCCCCCTGTGCTTTGCCTCTCCCTCGTGTGCTCTCTCCCCTATGCTTTCTCTCCTCTTGTGCTCTCTGTCCCCCATGTACCCTCACGTTTGAGTGCAGATGTCCAAAGTTGGCGGTGGCATGGGTAAGTGCACGTGTGCACCGCCGGGCATTGGTTGTGGGAGAGGACCATACAGCAATGTGCCAGTACCCCCAGTGGGTGCTATATCTCTCACTAGGGAGTGCAAATATGTCTGAGGCTACTGGTGTGCTATAGGATGTTAGGACAATAATGTAAGTAGATACACACATCATTTATTATTAATTTTTTAATTAAGTAAAAGGGGTCAATTTAATATTTATTCATTTTATTTAGATTTTTGTTTTTTCTCGATAGGAACACGACCCTGTGATTATTTGACCACTCGTCCTATATACTTCCAAATAACACACCATAAACTATATACTGAAGTATGCAGGGTTGGACCTCCTCTACTATGATTAGTGGTGCGGCCGCTCTGCAGCTGTGGATCTCGTTATATTTATTATCATAGATGAAGCTTTTCTGCAGTAATTACACTGATCCCCTATAGAGGGGGCTAACAGGAATCCTTATCCTCAGGACGGGCCTGGATGGTGCCACATCGCCCTCGTGTGGGTATGTATAGAAGTGCAGCTTGTGTTCACACCACTACAGGATATTCTGGATATAATATTCTAATAATATATTTCCTTTATCTGTTTATAGGCCCTCCCCCGAATGTATAATATCCGACCCCATCACCCCTCGATCTACAACATGTGACCCCATTACCCCATGGTGTATAACGTGTGACCCCATCACCCCATGGTGTATAACGTCTGACCCCATCACCCATGGTGTATAACATGTGACCCCATCACCTCATGGTGTATAACATGTGACCCCATCACCCCATGGTGTATAACATGTGACCCCATCACCCCATGGTGTATAACGTGTGACCCCATCACCCCATGGTGTATAACATGTGACCCCATCACCCCATGGTGTATAACATGTGACCCCATCACCCCATGGTGTATAACATGTGACCCCATCACCTCATGGTGTATAACATGTGACCCCATCACCCCATGGTGTATAACATGTGACCCCATCACCTCATGGTGTATAACATGTGACCCCATCACCCCATGGTGTATAACATGTGACCCCATCACCCCATGGTGTATAACATGTGACCCCATCACCCCATGGTGTATAACATGTGACCCCATCACCCCATGGTGTATAACATGTGACCCCATCACCCCATGGTGTATAACGTCTGACCCCATCACCTCATGGTGTATAAAGTGTAACCCCATCACCCCATGGTGTATAACGTGTGACCCCATCACCCCATGGTCTATAACGTCTGACCCCATCACCCCATGGTGTATAACATGTGACCCCATCACCCCATGGTGTATAACGTCTGACCCCATCACCCATGGTGTATAACGTGTGACCCCATCACCCCATGGTGTATAACATGTGACCCCATCACCCCATGGTGTATAACATGTGACCCCATCACCCCATGGTGTATAACATGTGACCCCATCACCTCATGGTGTATAACATGTGACCCCATCACCCCATGGTGTATAACGTCTGACCCCATCACCTCATGGTGTATAACGTGTGACCCCATCACCCCATGGTGTATAACATGTGACCCCATCACCCCATGGTGTGTAACATGTGACCCCATCACCCCATGGTGTATAACGTGTGACCCCATCACCCCATGGTGTATAACATGTGACCCCATCACCCCATGGTGTATAACGTCTGACCCCATCACCCCATGGTGTATAACGTCTGACCCCATCACCTCATGGTGTATAACGTGTGACCCCATCACCCCATGGTGTATAACGTCTGACCCCATCACCCCATGGTGTATAACATGTGACCCATCACCCCGTGGTGTATAACATGTGACCCCATCACCCCATGGTGTATAACATGTGACCCCACCACCCCATGGTGTATAACATGTGACCCCATCACCCCATGGTGTATAACATGTGACCCCATCACCCCATGGTGTATAACGTCTGACCCCATCACCTCATGGTGTATAAAGTGTAACCCCATCACCCCATGGTGTATAACGTGTGACCCCATCACCCCATGGTCTATAACGTCTGACCCCATCACCCCATGGTGTATAACATGTGACCCCATCACCCCATGGTGTATAACGTCTGACCCCATCACCCATGGTGTATAACGTCTGACCCCATCACCTCATGGTGTATAACGTGTGACCCCATCACCCCATGGTGTATAACATGTGACCCCATCACCCATGGTGTGTAACATGTGACCCCATCACCCCATGGTGTATAACGTGTGACCCCATCACCCCATGGTGTATAACATGTGACCCCATCACCCCATGGTGTATAACGTCTGACCCCATCACCCCATGGTGTATAACGTCTGACCCCATCACCTCATGGTGTATAACGTGTGACCCCATCACCCCATGGTGTATAACATGTGACCCCATCACCCCATGGTGTATAACATGTGACCCCACCACCCCATGGTCTATAACATGTGACCCCATCACCCCATGGTGTATAACGTCTGACCCCATCACCCCATGGTGTATAACATGTGACCCCATCACCCCATGGTGTATAACATGTGACCCCATCACCCCATGGTGTATAACATGTGACCCCATCACCCCATGGGTATAACATGTGACCCCCATCACCCCATGGTGTATAACGTGTGACCCCATCACCCCATGGTGTATAACATGTGACCCCATCACCCCATGGTGTATAACATGTGACCCCACCACCCCACGGTCTATAACATGTGACCCCATCACCCCATGGTGTATAACATGTGACCCCACCACCCCATGGTCTATAACATGTGACCCCATCACCCCATGGTGTATAACATGTGACCCCATCACCCCATGGGTATAACATGTGACCCCCATCACCCCATGGTGTATAACGTGTGACCCCATAACCCATGGTGTATAACATGTGACCCCATCACCTCATGGTGTATAACATGTGACCCCATCACCCCATGGGTATAACATGTGACCCCCATCACCCTATGGTGTATAACATGTGACCCCATCACCCCATGGTGTATAACATGTGACCCTACCACCCCACGGTCTATAACATGTGACCCCATCACCCCATGGTGTATAACGTGTGATCCCATCACCCCATGGTGTATAACATGTGACCCCACCACCCCATGGTGTATAACATGTGACCCCACCACCCCATGGTCTATAACACGTGACCCCATCACCCCATGTTCTATAACATGTGACGCCATCACCCCATGGTCTATAACATGCGTGTTTTTCTGGATGAAGGGACACAGACGTCTCTAAAATCTTATAGATTATATCTGCGGAGGATGACTCGTTGGCGCCCCCACAACCAGGGCGGCCACAGGGTGAACTACAGCCAGGTAAGGTAGAGACGGTTCACTAGGAAACACCCACACAGGTACACACACCGACCCTACCCCTAGGACTCTAGGTTAGCCAAGGGGTAGCAGGGGTTAAGAGTAGTGTGGGTGGAGCATAGAGCAGCGGTGATCCAGTGGGTGGCACCGTAGATAAAAACATGGGAGCACCAAGGGGAAGTAGTTAGAACAGAACAGGAGTAGAGAGAGGCAGATTCCCAGGAGGAGAGGATCCCTGGAGGACGCAGAATCCTGGAGGCTACGTGCCCAGGAGAGAAAGCTCGCTCCATAGCCGGAAGCGAGGGAAGAGCCACAGTTTGACAGAGGAAGAGTGAGAGGACAAGGGCCCGGCAGCCGCATACACCTGAGCTGACTGGAAGAACCCTGGAGCTGAGACAGTGAGGACGAAGGAGCTTGGTGATCCCACAGCCATACCTGGGACACAGGAGGCTAGGCCGCTACAGCCAGAGAGCCGGCTCTGTAGAGGTGACCAGGGGCACTCTAGGACCCTAATCATAATCATAATAGGCTCTAGATGAGAACTCGGATCCTGTAACAGCCCCAGAACCGCCTGTGGCAGTCCCAGAGCAACGACCCGCAGAGGCCGCAGCAATCCCGGCAAGGATGCAAACTTCAACCCAAGGGGCACAGACAAGCCTGGAAGGATGGTTGCAGCATTCTGCCCCAGCACTTTACATTTCCTGTAACTGCTAGATCTTACCATGGAAAGTGCCAAAGAAGGAGAAGATGGAGTAGCTGAACCCGGGACAGCAGAATTGTAAGTGAGAATGTGATGTTTTCCTTGGTGTCCCCATCCTTTTCCTGAGAGTGTGTGTAGACTTTCCACCATTGCTTGCATAATGTTGATTTAAAGAGACTAAGATATCATGGACGTTGAGTGATACGAACTTTGCATTGTATATAGTTGAGTACCCTGAGTGATGTCTATTGGTTTTGTAGGAATAGTATATTTAAATAGTAGAATGCAGAGGTTTTATAAGAGAGTAAATGTGAATTACCCTGGAGAATTTAGTGTACACATGGGTGGAGGAACTGGACTAACGCATAATAAGTTAGGGACAGAAAGTGCCTGGGGGTTGTAAGAAAAGCCAGGCCTCCTAAGCCGAGACACCCGTAGGTACAGTGGACTTTTTGCACTTTTTGAGAATTGGACTAATGTGACTTTTTACGCTTTTCATACATGTGTTTTTTGCTAGGTAACGTTCAAGAAAGCACCTCCCAGACGGGAAGACCTGTGTTAATGTTATTGTTGTCATATAAAAGTAAATTGAGTTTACTGAGGTGTCGCCAACGTGAGGAGCTGCTGGGTTTAGCTCCGGGGAATGTGGCGCCCCTGCGACAAGGGCGGCCACTGGGTGAACTGCAGCCAGGTAAGGTAGAGACGGTTGACTGAAAAACACCCACACAGTTACACACACCAACCCTACCCCTAGGACTCTAGATTAGGCAAGGGGTAGCAGGGGTTAAGAGTAGTGTGGGTGGAGTATAGAGCAGCGCTGATCCAGTGGGTGGAACCGTAGATAAAAACATGGGAGCACCAAGGGGAAGTAGTTAGAATAGAACAGGAGTAGAGAGAGGCAGATTCCCAGGAGGAGAGGTTCCCTGGAAGACGCAGAATCCTGGAGGCTACGTGCCCAGGAGAGAAAGCTCGCTCCATAGCCGGAGGTGAGGGAAGAGCCACAGTTTGACAGAGGAAGAGTGAGAGGACAAGGGCCCGGCAGCCGCATACACCTGAGCTGACTGGAGGAACCCTGGAGCTGAGACAGTGAGAAAGAGGGAGCCTGGTGATCCCACAGTCATACCTGGGACACAACCTGTAAACGTGAGATAAATGCGCATGGGGTCTTATCCTTTTTACAAAGGGTTATAGCGGTGTATATCAGGAACTGCTCACCTGGTTCGGTTGTGTCACCCACAACCGGTATAATCGCCTGTAAGATGGCTTATAGAATGGCTGCTGCAGGGCCGCACCTTCACAATAAACGTGGAAACAGGAATGCTGTAATGGGACAAAATGCCGGAATGCTCGCGCTGCCACCAAGAATCACCAGGAAACAAAGAGTTAACTGGGCAATTTGTAAATTGTTGTGAACTGCTGCTAAAGAACCTTCAGTAAAGTACCCGGTAAGCTCACCATCGCCTGAGACTGCTGCCTTCCAGCATCGCTGCAGCAGAGTCCCACCTGAGGAGCCGCAGACTGCTTTCCACACACTGGCTGGAGAAGCTGCAGCAGTAAAGTAAGTGACCTGCACTGCACACAATCCCTCACCAGACCCCTCCATCACCACTACACCTGCCCAGGGGACCCTCAGCCCTACCCAAGGAGGGCTTACCATCCATGCTGCCCCAAATCACCATCCCCAGCAGGAATACGGCAGCGGTGGTTCCACTAACCACATACCCCGGGTGGCGTCACGACAAATCCCCTGTAAATACCACCTTTTTGGACTTATCCCGGGTCACGACTACAGTGATTCCCAGAGAGCTCGGTTCCCGAGTACCCCATAGCCTGGGGTGCATCAACTCCATATTACGGTCTCTGGATGTAGAGGAGAGGCATGTGGAGGGGGCACATATTTTTCTCCATACTTATGTGTAGATTTCCTTGCTTTTGTAGTACCTATGAGTGAGCACCAGATGGCAGCACAGCACTACTCACCTCCCTGTTATACAGTGTAATACTGAGGTGCCCCCTAGCAAATCTGCAGGCGATGAGGGCCGGGGTCTGTGACATTCACCCTGCTGTGGCCATGTACACGCAGTATAGAATCTATATGGACCTCCGTCATGTGACCATAATGAACGCTTGATGGTGCACAGGGGCCCCCAGCGGGCAGTGTGAGGGGGTCACTCCTTCATGTAAGACCTCAGATCAGGGGAAATATGCAAAAATCATATACAGGTGGAAGATAAGACGGCACGTCTAATACAAGAGGGGCTACAATATTATCCTACAGCAATATAGGAAGATCCCAAACCAGTGCTCTAAATAAATACAGACTCCAGACCAGACCCCTAAACTAATACAGACCCCAGACTGGACCCCTAAACTAATACAGACCCCCGACTGGACCCCTAAACTAATACAGACCCCCGACTGGACCCCTAAACTAATACAGACCCCCGACAAGCCCCCTCGTAGACTGTGAGCCCTCATGGACAGGGTCCCTGCCCTCCTGTACCTGTACGTCCTGATCGCCTAGATTTAGTGTACTTGTTCTTGTCTCCCTCATCCTCATGTAAAGCGCCATGGAACCTAATGGCGCTATATAAATAAATAATAATAATAATAATACAGCCCCCAGACCAGACCTTTAATACAGCCCCCAGACCAGACCCTTAATACAGCCCCCAGACCAGACCTTTAATACAGCCCCCAGACCAGACCCTTAATACAGCCCCCAGACCAGACCTTTAATACAGCCCCCAGACCAGACCCTTAATACAGCCCCCAGACCAGACCTTTAATACAGCCCCCAGACCAGACCCTTAATACAGCCCCCAGACCAGACCTTTAATACAGCCCCCAGACCAGACCCTTAATACAGCCCCCAGACCAGACCTTTAATACAGCCCCCAGACCAGACCCTTAATACAGACCCCAGACCAGACCCCTAAATAAATACAGCCCCCAGACCAGACCCCTAATACAGACCCCAGACCAGACTCCTATTATAAACCACGAGTTGGATCCTTAGATTAGTAATTGGTCATTAGTACAGCTGGAGATTAACCCCTTGTGGTTGCACTTGTCACCTCTTTCCTAGAAACAGATAAAGGAAATATATTTAGTGAGAATATAATATCCAGAATGTCCTATAGTAATGTGAACACAAGCTGCACTTCTCCACATCCCCACACGAGGGCGATGTGGCACCACACAGCACCATCCGGACCCATCCTGAAGATAGGGATTCCTGGAAGACATCAATACTGCAGAAAAACTTCACTTATAATTATAAATCATAATAAGTAAAGCCCATAGCCACAAGTCTGAAGGCCACTTCACACACAGATATCTGAGTCCAATATCTGAACAGATCTCTGGTTGCAGTGAAATCATGGACACATTGCTCCATTTTGTGGCTGTGTACAAATAACAATGTGTCCATGATTTCACTGCAACCAGAGATCTGTTCAGATATTGGACTCAGATATCTGTGTGTGTGAAGTGGCCTTCAGAGGAGCGGCCGCACCAATCAGATTGGGGTTTGGGTCAATGATTGGATCATTACGGCTGATAATGGGGATCACTGTGTGCACTATCCCCCCCTCCAGCAGTCCCCGATGTCTCAGCCCATCTCACAAGACATAAGACACAAATTATGAGAAATATAAAAGAAACCTTATTATAATGGACCGAGACCCCCAATATAAGGGACGTCTTCATTGTAGAGATCCGATCTGCCAGTGATCAGAAATCTACCAAAAACGTCATATACAAATCAGCTAGGAAGTGCACTGGGGGCGTGTCCTGCACTTGATAAAGCAGCACAGGTGCAGGGACACGCCCACAATGCACTTCCTGGCTGATTTGCATATGACGTTTTTGCGAGATTTCTGATCACTGGCAGATCGGATCTCTACAGGGAAAGGTACAAGGTGGCCGGATCCCCTACATCGCCATATATACCGGCCACTCACAGGTTCTGTCTTCTCCTTCCTGTGATCTGTCTGTCACACAATCACCACAACATCTTTATCTCATCATATTACAATCCTAATACTGCACAGTATAATAATCCCCCAATCTATAATCCAAGCAGATCACTGCCCCCCCCAATATCCTACATCTCTCCCCACATACAGAACTGAACATGGCAGAGGCTCCCCTGTGTGATACCAACTGCTGAGCTGTGTATCCAATCCTCTCCTGTGTGATACCAACTGCTGAGCTGTGTATCCAATCCTCTCCTGTGTGATACCATCTGCTGAGCTATGTATCTAATCCTATCCTGTGTGATACTGTCTGCTGAGCTGTGTATCTAATCCTCTCCTGTGTGATACTGTCTGCTGAGCTGTGTATCTAATCCTATCCTGTGTGATACTGTCTGCTGAGCTTTGTATCTAATCCTATCCTGTGTGATACTGTCTGCTGAGCTGTGTATCTAATCCTATCCTGTGTGATACTGTCTGCTGAGCTGTGTATCTAATCCTATCCTGATTAATACTGTCTGCTGAGCTGTGTATCTAATCCTCTCCTGTGTGATACTGTCTCCTGAGCTGTGTATCTAATCTTATCCTGTGTGATACTGTCTGCTGAGCTGTGTATCTAATCCTCTCCTGTGTGATACTGTCTGCTGAGCTGTGTATCTAATCCTATCCTGTGTGATACCAACTGCTGAGCTGTGTATCCAATCCTCTCCTGTGTGATACCAACTGCTGAGCTGTGTATCCAATCCTCTCCTGTGTGATACCATCTGCTGAGCTATGTATCTAATCCTATCCTGTGTGATACTGTCTGCTGAGCTGTGTATCTAATCCTCTCCTGTGTGATACTGTCTGCTGAGCTGTGTATCTAATCCTATCCTGTGTGATACTGTCTGCTGAGCTTTGTATCTAATCCTATCCTGTGTGATACTGTCTGCTGAGCTGTGTATCTAATCCTATCCTGTGTGATACTGTCTGCTGAGCTGTGTATCTAATCCTATCCTGATTAATACTGTCTGCTGAGCTGTGTATCTAATCCTCTCCTGTGTGATACTGTCTCCTGAGCTGTGTATCTAATCTTATCCTGTGTGATACTGTCTGCTGAGCTGTGTATCTAATCCTCTCCTGTGTGATACTGTCTGCTGAGCTGTGTATCTAATCCTGTGTGATACTGTCTGCTGAGCTGTGTACCTAATCCTATCCTGTGTGATACTGTCTGCTGAGCTGTGTATCTAATCCTCTCCTGTGTGATACTGTCTGTTGAGCTGTGTATCTAATCCTCTTCTGTGTGATACTGTCTCCTGAGCTGTGTATCTAATCCTATCCTGTGTGATACTGTCTGCTGAGCTGTGTATCTAATCCTATCCTGTGTGATACTGTCTGCTGAGCTGTGTATCTAATCCTACCCTGTGTGATACTGTCTGCTGAGCTGTGTATCTAATCCTATCCTGTGTGATACTGTCTGCTGAGCTGTGTATCTAATCCTATCCTGTGTGATACTGTCTGCTGAGCTGTGTATCTAATCCTCTTCTGTGTGATACTGCCTGCTGAGCTGTGTATCTAATCCTATCCTGTGTGATACTGTCTGCTGAGCTGTGTATCTAATCCTCTCCTGTGTGATACTGTCTGTTGAGCTGTGTATCTAATCCTATAAGGCTCGGCCCTCCTCCTCCTGTTCTCTATTCTTCCTGTATCTTGTATGGAGCCCAGGATGAATGATTAATCACCTCCCAGCATGCAGTGTTGCAGATCACCTGCCCAATACTGAGGTGCGGGCACCGCGCCAGGCTGTGGTGTCACCGTTACCTGCCAGTGTCACTCACAGCCTCCTCCGCAGGGCATGAAGGGCCCCATATATAATGTCACCTGCAGCTCATGAAATATACAAGAGACATCTCCCTGCTGCACAGACATGATGTCCTGATCATCAGACTCACCAGGAAGCACATATGTCCATGGTCTCATGTCACACCCCCAGCTCGTGACCTAAAGGGCAGAGGCCAACTGGAAGGGATATAATGTTCTGCTGTTATATTAAAGTAAATCCTAAAGTCTTGCAGACTCACAATAGTCTAATACAGTTCTGTAAACATCAAAAACTGTTCCCACAAACCCAGAAGCTACAATTGTCAACCATGTCTTGTGCTGAAGATCAGATTTCCCATCACTGGCGAGAAGGACCCAATGCCGACCCCTGCTAACAGCCCAATGCCGACCCCTAATAAAAGCCCAATGACAACCCCTAATAAGAGCCCAATATAGACCCCTAATAAGAGCCCAATGCCGACCCCTGATAACAGCCCAATGCCGACCCCTGATAACAGCCCAATGCCGACCCCTGATAACAGCCCAATGCCAACCCCTGATAACAGCCTAATGCTGACCCCTGGTAACAAACCAATGCCGACCCCTGATAACACCCCAATGCTGACCTCTGATAACAGCCCAATGCCGACCCCTGCTAACAGCCCAATGCCAACCCCTAATAAAAGCCCAATGCCAACCCCTAATAAGAGCCCACTGCCAACCCCTAATAAGAGCCCAATGCCAACCCCTAATAAAAGCCCAATGCCAACCCCTAATAAGAGCCCAATGCCAACCCCTAATAAAAGCCCAATGCCAACCCCTAATAAGAGCCCAATATAGACCCCTAATAAGAGCCCAATGCCGACCCCTGATAACAGCCCAATGTCAACCCCTGATAACAGCCCAATGCTGACCCCTGGTAACAAACCAATGCCGACCCCTGATAATACCCCAATGCTGACCCCTGATAACAGCCCAGTGCCGACCCCTGATAACAGCCCAGTGCCGACCCCTGATAACAGCCCAATGCTGAACCCTGATAACAGCCTAAAGCATTATCCTCCTCCACCATCTGTACAGCGTGTAAAATGAATTTAGAGGGTAACATCATCCATCACCAATCCCAGACTTGTCCATTAGAAGTAGATAGTGTAATTTGTCACTGCACAGCACTCGTCTCCTCCAGAGTTTAGTGGTGACGGCTTTACACTACTACATCCACTGCTCAGCATTATGTTTGGTGATGTACAGCTGCATCTGCTTGGCATTGTGTTTGGTGATGTACGGCTGCAGCTGCTCAGCATTGTGTTTGGTGATGTACAGCTTCAGCTGCTCAGCATTGTACTTGGTGATATACGGCTGCAGCTACTCAGCATTGTGTTTGGTGATGTGTGGCTGCAGCTACTCAGCATTGTGTCTGGTGATGTACGGCTGCAGTTGCTCGGCATTGTGCTTGGTGATATACGGCTGCAGCTGCTTGGCATTGTGTTTGGTGATGTATAGCTGCAGCTGCTTGGCATTGTGTTTGGTGATGTAGCTGCTCGGCATTGTGTTTGGTGATGTACAGCTGCAGCTGCTCAGCATTGTGCTTGGTGATATACGGCTGCAGCTACTCAGCATTGTGTTTGGTGATGTACAGCTGCAGCTGCTCAGCATTGTGCTTGGTGATATACGGCTGCAGCTACTAAGCATTGTGTTTGGTGATGTGCGGCTCCACCGACTCAGCATTGTGTTTGGTGATGTACGGCTGCAACTGCGCAGCATTGTGTTTGGTGATGTACGGCTGCAGCTGCTCAGCATTGTGTTTGGTGATGTAGAGCTGCAGCTGCGCAGCATTGTGTTTGGTGATGTACGGCTCCACCGACTCAGCATTATGTCTGGTGATGTACAGCTGCAGCTGCTCAGCATTGTGTTTGGTGATGTACGGCTGCAGCTGCTCAGCATTGTGCTTGGTGATGTACGGCTGCAGCTGCTCAGCATTGTGTTTGGTGATGTAAGGCTGCAGCTGCTCAGCATTGTGTTTGGTGATGTACAGTTGCAGCTGCGCAGCATTGTGTTTGGTGATGTACGGCTCCACCGACTCAGCATTATGTCTGGTGATGTACAGCTGCAGCTGCTCAGCATTGTGTTTGGTGATGTAAGGCTGCAGCTGCTCGGCATTGTGTTTGGTGATGTATGGCTGCAGCTGCTCAGCATTGTGCTTGGTGATGTATATCTGCAGCTGCTCGGCATTGTGCTTGGTGATGTACGGCTGCAGCTGCTCAGTCATGAAGCTCCCGGTGGATGCAGTGTTTGTGCTGATGTTACATAGGAGGTCTGGACTCTGCAGTTATGGGTTCAGCAGAGCAGTGGGGACTTTTCTGTCCTCTGATCCTCAGCATTCGGCCCTTCCCTCCACTTCTCAATAATATCACACACAGGTGATGGGGGAAGATTCAAGAGGAGAAAATGTCATGGACAGACTTGTTACTCCAGTGGCTCCTATTACAGGACGCGCAGGGATAAGCGAGCACAGCACCACCAGTTAGGGTATGTGCACACAGGACGTTGTTTGTGCGTTTTTGCTGCGGTTTCTGCCTGCGGTTTACCATTGGTTTTATGGTAATTTATGCTAATTTGTTCCTGTGGTTTGGATTCCCAGCAAAACCAATGTGTTTCACAGAAATGCTGTGCCCACATATTGGTTTTGCAAGTGTCACAAACTGCCAAACCCCTGCAAATGGGAGAGAATTGACATGTTCTATTTTTCCTGAGTTATTGCTGCTGACAATGGCAAAAACACAGGAAAAACGTGATAAACACGCAGGACCTAAATGCAGCAAATCTCCGGGCAAGGACTCTAGGATCCTTCAAAGCAGAAACGGGTTTTGCTGTGTTCAGGACAGTTTAAAAAACGTCCTGTGGGCACATACCCTTAGGATACCGTTACACGTCGCAACATTACATGCAATATCACTTGCAACTTACTGGTTGCAGTGAAATCATGGACACATTGTTACATTTTGTTGCTGTGTACAAATGTAACAATGTGTCCATGATTTCACTGCAAACAGTAAGTTGCAAGTGAAATTGCATGCAAGTTGCGACGTGTAAAGGTACCATGACTCTGTCATATTGCAGTAAAGGCTGATGGCATGGAAGGGGGCAGAGGGTATATACAGGGGACAATAGGACTGTATAATAAACTGGAATTCGGTTTAAGATGTGTGACCAGCACTTTTGTCCATATAAGGCGGCCGTCACACGCTGAGATATCGTGCAAGATATCGCTTGAAAGTGGCAGATTAAACATCGCGTAAGCGATGTCTGTGCGTGTGACGGCGAGATACGACGAGCGATATCTGATCAAATCTCTAAATCGTGATCTGAGGTTCGGTTCTCAGATCTGACGATATCGGCCAATTAAATACGCACAATCGACACGTGTAAATTCCCGACATCAGACGAAACGTGTGATTTCAGCGATGGCAAAATCCATCACGTAGGCGTGTCAGGAGTTTCCTATTGCCTGACCTCCTCAGTGGTGATTCGTGCAACGAAATGGTTTCGGATTGGCTGCTTCACCACTAGCTCGCATTGGTGGAAGATGATGCGTTGCCATTGGCTGCCCTCACAGGGCGCCATTTTGAAAGCGCTGTCTTCAGCACCACACATAGGCGTCGGCTGCACAATATCTCCGAACTGTGCACCCAATTGCGTCAACTTGATAATCGATTCTGCGTGGTCCCCGACCCTGCTATATAGTGTCCACCTTGTCATATACCCACACAATGTTGGCGGGCGCGGCACACATAACGCGGCTGTACGTTTTGCCCATTGCAATTTAGTTATGTGCTACAGCACACATATACATTACGATCAATATCACAGGACATTGTGGGGATGAGGCCGCCATGTTTCAAAGGACATCTGACCCAATGAGGACGCAGTACTGAGCACCAATGGTGTAGTGAGGGGCGCAGCTTGGAGCCCATGTACCACGCCTATCGGCTCCAATTACGCCCACATTTGCTCCCACATCGTTTAGGAGATTTCTGTGTGACTTTAGCTGAACAATGTCCACTGCTGATAACTGCATCTCTCAGACGATCGCTGGATGGGTGGATCGAGGAATCGTCTGAGCGATGTCTGTGGGTGTAGCGTCGTGATGAGCGATTTTGCGCGTTGTTCGGACGATATGCAAATTTAACATCGTCTACGATATCTTTAGCGATATCTCAGCGTGTGACGGCCGCCTAATATAGATAACACAGGATCCACCATTCACAATAGGTGATATCACAGCTCACCTCCTCCTCCTGTACAATGACTGATAACACCTCTATATACAGTAGATAACACAGGATCCACCATTCATAATAGGTGAGGTCACAGCTCACCTCCTCCTGTACAATGACTGATAACCCCTCTATTTTACAGGAGATAACACAGGATCCACCATTCACAATAGGTGATATCACAGCTCACCTCCTGCTGTCAATGACTGATAACACCTCTATATACAGTAGATAACACAGGATCCACCATTCACAATAGTGATATCACAGCTCACCTCCTCCTGCACAATGACTGATAACACCTCTATATACAGTAGATAACACAGGATCCACCATTCACAATAGGTGATATCACAGCTCACCTCCTCCTGTACAATGTCTGATAACACCTCTATATACAGTAGATAACACAGGATCCACCATTCACAATAGGTGATATCACAGCTCACCTCCTCCTGCACAATGACTGATAACACCTCTATATACAGTAGATAACACAGGATCCACCATTCACAATAGGTGATATCACAGCTCACCACCTCCTGTACAATGACTGATAACACCTCTATATACAGTAGATCACACAGGATCCACCATTCACAATAGGTAGGTCACAGCTCACCTCCTCCTCCTGTACAATGACTGATAACACCTCTATATACAGTAGATAACTCAGGATCCACATTCACAATAGGTGATATCACAGCTCACCTCTCCTCCTGTACAATGACTGATAACACCTCTATATACAGTAGATAACACAGGATCCACCATTCACAATAGGTGATGTCACAGCTCACCTCCTCCTCCTGTACAATGACTGATAACACCTCTATATACAGTAGATAACACAGGATCCACCATTCACAATAGTGATATCACAGCTCACCTCCTCCTGTACAATGACTGATAACACCTCTATATACAGTACTAACACAGGATCCACCATTCACAATAGGTGATATCACAGCTCACCTCCTTCCTGTGCAATGACTGATAACACCTCTATATATACAGTATTTAACACAGGATCCACCATTCACAATATTGATATCACAGCTCACCTCCTCCTCCTGTACAATGACTGATAACACCTCTATATACAGTAGATAACACAGGATCCACCATTCACAATAGGTGATTCACAGCTCACCTCCTCCTGTACAATGACTGATAACACCTCTATATACAGTAGATAACACAGGATCCACATTCACAATAGGTGATATCACAGATCACCTCCTCCTGTACAATGACTGATAACACCTCTATATACAGTAGATAACACAGGATCCACCATTCACAATAGATGATATCACAGCTCACCTCCTCCTGTACAATGACTGATAACACCTCTATATACAGTAGATAACCAGGATCCACCATTCACAAATATGATTATCACAGCTCACTCCTCCTCCTGTACAATGACTGATAACACCTCTATATACAGTAGATAACACAGGATCACCATTCACAGTAGGTGATATCACAGCTCACCTCTCCTCCTGTACAATGACTGATAACACTTTATACAGTAGATAACACAGGATCCACCATTCCAATAGATGATATCAACATGTCATCCTCCTATCTGTTACAAAGATCTGATTAACCCTTTAACAGTAGATAACACAGGATCCACCATTCACAATAGGTGATATCACAGCTCACCTCCTCCTCCTGTACAATGACTGATAATCTCTATATACAGTAGATAACACAGGATCCACCATTCAAATAGGTGAGTCACAGCTACCTCCTCCTGTACAATGACTGATAACCCTCTATATACAGAGATAACACAGGATCCACCATTCACAATAGGTGATATCACAGCTCACCTCCTCTGTACAATGACTGATAACACCTCTATATACAGTAGATAACACAGGATCCACCATTCACAATAGGTGATATCACAGCTCACCTCCTCCTGACAATGACTGATAACACCTCTATATACAGTAGATAACACAGGATCCACCATTCACAATAGTGATATCACAGCTCACCTCCTCCTCTGTACAATGTCTGATAACACCTCTATATACAGTAGATAACACAGGATCACACCATTCACAATAGGTGATATCACAGCTCACCTCCTCCTGTACAATGACTGATAACACCTCTATATACAGTAGATAACACAGGATCCACCATTCACAATAGGTGATATCACAGCTCACCCCTCCTGTACAATGACTGATAACACCTCTATATACAGTAGATACACAGGATCCACCATTCACAATAGGTGAGTCACAGCTCACCTCCTCCTCCTGTACAATGACTGATAACACCTCTATATACAGTAGATAACCAGGATCCACCATTCACAATAGTGATATCACAGCTCACCTCCTCCTGTACAATGACTGATAACACCTATATACAGTAGATAACACAGGATCCACCATTCACAATAGGGATGTCACAGCTCACCTCCTCCTCCTGTACATGACTGATACACCTCTAATCAGTAGATACACAGATCCACCATTCAATGAGATGATATCCAGTACTCCTGTACAATGGATGATAACACCTTAATACGTACATAATCAAGGATCCACCATTAAAAGGGATATCACAGTCACTCTCCTGTGCAATGTACTGTTAAAGCCGTTATACAGTATGTACACTGGATCACATTCCATTAAGAGGTGATATCACAGCTCACTCTCCTGACAAGACTGAGTCGTCCCTTTAAACGTGATATGGATCCCCTTAGCAATAGGTGGTCACAGCTCACCTTCTAAGTACAGACTGAAACCACCTCTATATCAGTAGATACACAGAGTCCTCATTCAAGAGGGTGATGCACGTATACGTCTCTGACATGACTGGATAACACCTCTATTACAGTAGATACACACAGGATCCACCATTCACAATAGTGATACACGCTCACCTCTCTGTACAATGACTGATAACACCTCTATTACAGAGATGAATCAGGATCCACCATTCACAATAGTATATCACAGCTCACCTCCTCATCTGTACTAATGACTGATAACACCTCTATATACAGTAGATACACAGGATCCACCATTCAAGTAGGTGTATCCAGCTCCCTCTCTCTGTACAATGACTGATAACACCTCTATATACAGTAGATAACACAGGATCCACATTCACAATAGCTGATATCACAGCTCACCTCCTCCTGACAATGGTGATAACACCTCTTATACTAGTAGATACCAGGATCCACATTCAAAGGTGATATCACAGCTCACCTCCTCCTCTGTACAATGACTGATAACGTCTCTATATACAAGTAGATATACAGGATCCACCTTCACAATAGGTGATGCATCAGCTACCTCCCCCTCTTACAATGACTGATACACCTCTATATACAGTAGATAACCAGGATCACCATTCACAATGGTGATATCACAGCTCACCTCTCCTCCTCCTCCTGGTACAATGACTGATAACACCTCTATATACAGTAGATAACACGGATCCACCATTCACAATAGGTGATCACAGCTCACCTCCTCCTGTACAATGACTGATAACACCTCTATATACAGTAGATAACACAGGTCCACCATTACAATAGCTGATATCCACAGCTCACCTCCTCTGTACAATGACTGATAACACCTCTATATACAGTAGATAACACAGGATCCACCATTCACAATAGATGCTATCACAGCTCACCTCCTCCTCCCGTACAATGACTGATAACACCTCTATATACAGTAGATAACACAGGATCCACCATTCACAACAGATGTTATCACAGCTCACCTCCTCCTGTACAATGACTGATAACACCTCTATTATACAGTAGATAACACAGGATCCACCATTCACAATAGGTGATATCACAGCTCACCTTCTCCTCCTGTACAATGACTGATAACACCTCTATATACAGTAGATAACACAGGATCCACCATTCACAATAGATGATATCACAGCTCACCTCTCCTCCTGTACAATGACTGATAACAACCTATATACACAGTAGATAACACAGGATCCACCATTCACAATAGGCAATGTCACAGCTCACCTCCTTCTCGCCCTCACTACACACAATTTCTCACTGGAGATTTCAGAATCAATGGCTGACAACAGGGAGCAATAAACTTAATCCAAATGCAGACTAAACTGAAAAACCCATCATCGCCTGTGCAGTGTCCCTTTTAGAGCGGGTGATGCCCCTGTATGTGCTGAGCTGGGCATGCAGCATCCCATTAAGAGCGGGTGATTCCCCTCTATGTGCTGAACTGGGCATGCAGTGTCCCTTTAAGAGCGGTGATGCCCCTGTATGTGCTGAGCTGGGCATGCAGCGTCCCTTTAAGAGCGGGTGATGCCCCTGTAAGTGCTGAGCTGGGCATGCAGCGTCCCTTTAAGAGCGGTGATGCCCCTGTATGTGCTGAGCTGGGCATGCAGCGTCCCTTTAAGAGCGGGTGATGCCCCTGTATGTGCTGAGCTGGGCATGCAGCGTCCCTTTAAGAGCGGGTGATGCCCCTGTATGTGCTGAGCTGGGCATGCAGCGTCCCTTTAACAACAGGTGATGCCCCTGTATGTGCTGAGCTGGGCATGCAGCGTCCCTTTAAGAGCGGGGTGATGCCCTCTATGTGCTGAGCTGGGCATGCAGCGTCCCTTTAAGAGCGGGTGATGCCCCTGTATGTGCTGAGCTGGGCATGCAGCGTCCCTTTAAGAACGGGTGATGCCCCTGTATGCGCTGAGCTGGGCATGCAGCGTCCTTTTAAGAGCGGGTGATGCCCCTGTATGCGCTGAGCTGGGCATGCAGTGTCCTTTTAAGAGCGGGTGATGCCCCTGTATGTGCTGAGCTGGGCATGCAGCGTCCCTTTAAGAGCGGGTGATGCCCCTGTAAGTGCTGAGCTGGGCATGCAGCGTCTCTTTAAGAGCGGGTGATGCCCCTCTATGTGCTGAGCTGGGCATGCAGCGTCCCTTTAAGAGCGGGTGATGCCTCTGTATGTGCTGAGCTGGGCATGCAGCGTCCCTTTAAGAACGGGTGATGCCCCTGTATGTGCTGAGCTGGGCATGCAGCGTCCCTTTAAGAGCGGGTGATGCCCCTCTATGTGCTGAGCTGGGCATGCAGCGTCCCTTTAAGAGCGGGTGATGCCCCTGTATGTGCTGCTGAGCTGGGCATGCAGCGTCCCTTTAAGAGCGGGTGATTCCCCTGTATGTGCTGAGCTGGGCATGCAGCGTCCCTTTAAGAGCGGGTGATGCCCCTGTATGTGCTGAGCTGGGCATGCAGCGTCCCTTTAAGAGCGAGTGATGCCCCTGTATGTGCTGAGCTGGGCATGCAGTGTCCCTTTAAGAGCGGGTGATGCCCCTCTATGTGCTGAGCTGGGCATGCAGCGTCCCTTTAAGAGCGGGTGATGCCCCTGTATGTGCTGAGCTGGGCATGCAGCGTCCCTTTAAGAGCGGGTGATGCCCCTGTATGTGCTGAGCTGGGCATGCAGCGTCCCTTTAAGAACGGGTGATGCCCCTGTATGTGCTGAGCTGAGCATTCAGCGTTCCTTTAAGAGCGGGTGATGCCCCTGTATGTGCTGAGCTGGGCATGCAGCGTCCCTTTAAGAGCGGGTGATGCCCCTGTATGTGCTGAGCTGGGCATGCAGCGTCCCAATAAGAGGGGGTGATGCCCCCGTATGTGCTGAGCTGGGCATGCAGTGTCCCTTTAAGAGCGGGTGATGCCCCTCTATGTGCTGAGCTGGGCATGCAGCGTCCCTTTAAGAGCGGGTGATGCCCCTGTATGTGCTGAGCTGGGCATGCAGCGTCCCTTTAAGAACGGGTGATGCCCCTGTATGTGCTGAGCTGGGCATGCAGCGTCCCTTTAAGAGCGGGTGATGCCCCTGTATGTGCTGAGCTGGGCATGCAGCGTCCCTTTAAGAGCGGGTTATGCCCCTGTATGTGCTGAGCTGGGCATGCAGCGTCCCTTTAAGAGGGGGTGATGCCCCTGTATGTGCTGAGCTGGGCATGCAGTGTCCCTTTAAGAGCGGGTGATGCCCCTGTATGTGCTGAGCTGGGCATGCAGCGTCCCTTTAAGAACGGGTGATGCCCCTGTATGTGCTGAGCTGGGCATGCAGCGTCCCTTTAAGAGCGGGTGATGCCCCTGTATGTGCTGAGCTGGGCATGCAGCGTCCCTTTAAGAGCGGGTGATGCCCCTGTATGTGCTGAGCTGGGCATAAAGTGTCCCTTTAAGAGCGGGTGATGCCCCTGTATGTGCTTTAGCTGGGCATGCAGCGTCCCTTTAAGAGCGGGTGATGCCCCTGTATGTGCTGAGCTGGGCATGCAGCGTCCCTTTAAGAGCGGGTGATGCCCCTGTATGTGCTGAGCTGAGCATGCAGCGTCCCTTTAAGAGCGGGTGATGCCCCTGTATGTGCTGAGCTGGGCATGCAGCGTCTCTTTAAGAGCGGGTGATGCCCCTGTATGTGCTGAGCTGGGCATGCAGCGTCCCTTTAAGAGCGGGTGATGCCCCTGTATGTGCTGAGCTGGGCATGCAGCGTCCCTTTAAGAACGGGTGATGCCCCTGTATGTGCTGAGCTGGGCATGCAGCGTCCCTTTAAGAGCGGGTGATGCTCCTGTATGTGGTGAGCTGGGCATGCAGCGTCCCTTTAAGAGCGGGTGATGCCCCTGTATGTGCTGAGCTGGGCATGCAGCGTCCCTTTAAGGCGGGTGATGCCCCTGTATGTGCTGAGCTGGGCATGCAGCGTCCCTTTAAAGAGCGGGTGATGCCCCTGTATGTGCTGAGCTGGGCATGCAGCGTCCCTTTAAGAGCGGGTGATGCCCCTGTATGTGCTGAGCTGGGCATGCAGCGTCCCTTTAAGAGTGGGTGATGCCCCTGTATGTGCTGAGCTGGGCATGCAGCGTCCCTTTAAGAGCGGGTGATGCCCCTGTATGTGCTGAGCTGGGCATGCAGAGTCCCTTTAAGAGCGGGTGATGCCCCTGTATGTGCTGAGCTGGGCATGCAGAGTCCCTTTAAGAGCGGGTGATGCCCCTCTATGTGCTGAGCTGGGCATGCAGCGTCCCTTTAAGAGCGGGTGATGCCCCTGTATGTGCTGAGCTGGGCATGCAGCGTCCCTTTAAGAGCGGGTGATGCCCCTCTATGTGCTGAGCTGGGCATGCAGCGTCCCTTTAAGAGCGGGTGATGCCCCTGTATGCGCTGAGCTGGGCATGCAGAGTCCCTTTAAGAGTGGGTGATGCCCCTGTATGTGCTGAGCTGGGCATGCAGCGTCCCTTTAAGAGCGGGTGATGCCCCTGTATGTGCTGAGCTGGGCATGCAGCGTCCCTTTAAGAACGGGTGATGCCCCTGTATGTCCTGAGCTGGGCATGCAGCGTCCCTTTAAGAGCGGGTGATGCCCCTCTATGTGCTGAGCTGGGCATGCAGCGTCCCTTTAAGAGCGGGTGATGCCCCTGTATGTGCTGAGCTGGGCATGCAGCGTCCCTTTAAGATCGGGTGATGCCCCTGTATGTGCTGAGCTGGGCATGCAGCGTCCCTTTAAGAACAGGTGATGCCCCTGTATGTGTTGAGCTGGGCATGGCGCGTCCCTTTAAGAGCGGGTGATGCCCCTGTATGTACTGAGCTGGGCATGCAGCGTCCCTTTAAGAGTGGGTGATGCCCCTGTATGTGCTGAGCTGGGCATGCAGCGTCCCTTTAAGAGCGGGTGATGCCCCTGTATGTGCTGAGCTGGGCATGCAGCGTCCCTTTAAGAGCGGGTGATGCCCCTGTATGTGCTGAGCTGGGCATGCAGCGTCCCTTTAAGAGCGGGTGATGCCCCTGTATGTGCTGAGCTGGGCATGCAGCGTCCCTTTAAGAGCGGGTGATGCCCCTGTATGTGCTGAGCTGGGCATGCAGCGTCCCTTTAAGAGCGGGTGATGCCCCTGTATGTGCTGAGCTGGGTGCTGCTGATTACGGACAGCTCGGTAGACAGAGAACAAAGCTGAGCAGAGAGCGCTCGTTACGGATGACAGCCAGATAAAACGAGCTATTTCGGGCCAACCCTGGAGAGCTCATTACGCTGCCGAGGGTTTTCGGATTGTGCCAGACGCGGCTGGATGTGACCTGAACGCCCCGGGGCTGTAGACAATCCCATGCACCCCGGCACTGGCATAAGGTGGGGGTCCCCCACATGCCCGGGACAGCCATGGAGATAGTGTGATCAGGCTGCACGCTGTGATGATCACCGCGGTCCCTGTGGGTTCACAGTAATACAATAATGTTAGCGGGGCAGAGCGGGAACAATGGCGGCACTAAGGGACCACATCCGAAAAAGTCACCGCTAATGAGAAAAACAGGCTTCTGGGAGATACCATTTATGTGGCGGCATTGTGAATGAAGGACGGGGCGGACTACATTTGCAGCATTCTATTCACAAAGCATAGCACATGCTGTCTGTAAATACCCGTCAGGGGCCACTGAGGCGGGGGCACTTGAGCAATAGCTTCTTACATTATTCCCGCTGTTCCCCTGAATACTTCGTTTTTTGTTTTTTTCCAATCTGTCATGTGGTTCCAGAGATGTCGGCCTTTTTATTCAGTGCTGTTTTTTATGATTTTTAGTAAGGGGGCGTGGCTCACAGAGCAGTATTAAGTCACACCCCTGAGGATCCTTTGTGTCACGCCCCCTAGGAAAGATCATAGAAATGAACACTAAGTAAAAACTGCTATATCTCTGTAACCAGATGGCGGATTTAAAAAAACGAAAAACTGTAATACCCAACGGGGCGGCGGGAATAAAATAACATCAATTCTGAATTGGTTAACGCTCCTTCTGTATTATCAAAGTGGACTGTAAGCTCTCAGCTGCCTTCAGTGGTGGCTATAGGAGAGGGCAACTTTTTCTGCCTAGGCAGAGGATTTGGAAATATATTTTCATAGTAAAGTGTAAATAGGTGCAGATACAACCAAGACGGGATTTTATATTGAATTACATACAGAGGGGATAGACCCCTCCCCATTAATAACCCCTGGGCTTGATGCCAGCTGACATTACACAACTGTCATCAACCCCTAAAACCATTATCGCAATTGCAACCGCACCTAGGCAATTGAGAAGAGCCAAGGTAAAGAGCCAACTAATGTGATGCGCCACTTCATATTTAAAATTGTTATTTATTAGGTAAAACAAGGCTAAGAACATCCTTCAGTGCCACATGAAAGATAATAAAGGGTGACAATGTACAACCCCGCCTATAAGCCAGCACTAATCTAAACTCTCCCTCCTATATCAACTCTCCCTGAACTGCAGTGTGCCGATCTTTGCACCCACGGGACCTGATAACGCTATCTGGCCGACCAATCACAGTAATACTGTGTATGGCAGGCAATCCTCGTATGTTTAGTGGCTTCTAACAGCCACAAAACATGCGAATTGGGGACTCATGAACCCGCGATACTCGATCAAGTAACGAGGGACTCGACAACCCATGATACTCGATCAAATAATGAGAGACTCAAACACCCGCGATACTCGATCAAGTAACGAGGGACTCAAGCATCCACGATACTAAATCAAGTAACGAGGGACTAGAGCACCCGCGATACTAGATCAAGTAACGAGGGACTCGAGCACCCGCAATACTAGATTAAGTAACGAGGGAATCGAGCACCCGCAATACTAGATCAAGTAACGAGGGACTCGAGCACCCGCGATACTAGATCAAGTAACGAGGGACTCGAGCACCCGCAATACTAGATTAAGTAACGAGGGAATCGAGCACCCGCAATACTAGATCAAGTAACGAGGGACTCGAGCACCCGCGATACTAGATCAAATAACGAGGGACTCGAGCACCCGCGATACTAGATTAAGTAACGAGGGAATCGAGCACTCGCGATACTAGGTCAAGTAACGAGGGACTCAAGCATCCATGATACTAAATCAAGTAACAAGGGACTAGAGAACCCGCGATACTAGGTCAAGTAACAAGGGACTCGAGCACCCGCGATACTAGATCAAGTAACGAGGGACTCGAGCACCCGCAATACTAGATCAAGTAACGAGGGAATCGAGCACTCGCGATACTAGATCAAATAGCGAGGGACTCGAGCATCCATGATACTTGATCAGCTAAATAGGGACTCAAGCATCCGTGATACTTGATCATGTAATGAGGGACTCAAGAACCCATGATACTAGATCAAGTAACGAGGGACTCAAGCATCCGTGATACTAGATCAAGTAAAGAGGGACTCAACCACCCGCAATACTAGATCAAGAAACGAGGGATTCAAACACCCACGATACTAGATCAAGTAAAGAGGGACTCAAGCATCCGTGATACTTGATCAAGTTACGATGGACTCGACCACCCATCATACTCGATCAAGTAACGAGGGACTCAAGTACCTGCGATACTTGATCAAGTTGAGGGACTCAGGCATCCGTGATACTTGATCAAGTAACGAGGGATTCAACCACCCGTGATACCAGATCAAGTAACGAGGGACTCAACCACCGGCGATACTAGATCAAGTAACGAGGGACTCAAGCATCTGTGATACTTGATCAAGTAACGAGGGATTCAACCACCCGTGATACCAGATCGAGTAATGAGGGACTCAAACACCTGCGATACTAGATCAAGTAACAGGGGCCTCGAGCATCCGTGATACTTGATCAAGTTACGATGGACTTGAGTACCCGCCATACTCGTTCAAGTAATGAGGGACTTAAGCATCCGTGATACTTGATCAAGTAACGAGGTATTCAACCACCCGCGATACTCGATCAAGTAACTAGGGACTCGAGCACCCGCCATACTCATTTAAGTAATGAGGGACTCAAGCATCCGTGATACTTAATCAAGTAACGAGAGACTCGACCACCTGTGATACTAGATCAAGTAATGAGGGACTCGAGCACCTGGGATAATCAATCAACGAGGGCGTTGAGCATCCGTGATACTTGATCAAGTTACGATGGACTCTAGCACCCGCCATACTCAATGAAGAGACGAGGGACTCAAGCATCCGTGATAATAGATCAAGTAACGAGGGACTCACAATACTCGATCGAGTACTGAGGGTCTTGAGCAACCCAGTGCGTTACTAGTAGTCAGTGACGAGTACGCTCGGTCATCACTAGGCATAGTCTTCATCCTCCTCACCTTTTATTGCGGAACTAAGAGGAGCAAGATTAACCCTTTTTTGGATCACATTAGATTAATGGGGGTCTGACACTTGAAAAATAGACCAATCAGATGTTAGCAAGTCACACGGAGGCTAGATGTAAACAGCATGAGAAATCAGAGCACCACAGCGCCTCACACAGTGTAGTGGCCGTTCTGTGTACTACAGCTCAGATCCTATTTCATTGAATATTGCATTTGAGCTGGAGAATACCGAGAATGGACACTACACTGTGCTTTTCCTCCACCATACATGTGAACATTGGACAGTCAGACGAGCAATTGCAGGGTCAGGTGTCAGACACCCGTCCAATCTGATGCTCATAATATAGCCAAAGGATAGGTCAACAATATTTTATTCCCCAACAACCCCTTTAAGAGGATGTAAAAAGTGCATCCGAAAAAAAAAAAAAAATACTTTGGCTGCAGAGAAAAATGGGGTTCAAGATGGGGCCCTAAAGGATAACATCCTGGATGTAATGAAAAACACGACCATTTGGCTTCCCGTCCCCGGCGTCTGCAGGAAATGATGATTGCGCGATCGATGAGGATTAATAACAAACACAGAGACGTTTTCCTGAACATTTCCCCCATTCTGTCATCTGTCGCTGCAGCAAATGTCACACAGACGCGGCTCATCCTGCACAATCTCCGGAGACAGATCCAGACTCTGCTGTCCCAGACTTCATAAATAAACCATCACAAGGGTTACAGATCAGGTGTCCGCCACACAGGCGCTATCCCTTTAATTGGATAACACCTGCTGGGCCTGCCCGAATCCCTGATACATTATATAACCCAGGGAGACTGAGACAAGAGATGGCGGCACCTGCTAATAAAATACGAGGGGAACATATGGCGACAAAGTGATGAACTACACAATCCTCCACCTGGCTCACCATAGACTTTATGTATATACTACTGTGTATAATGACAGCATTATAGTAGTTATATTCTACTACATAGGAGCAGTATTATAGTAGTTATATTCTTGTATATAGGAGCAGTATTATAGTAGTTATATTCTTGTATATAGGGGCAGTATTATAGTAGTTATATTCTTGTATACAGGAGCAGTATTATAGTAGTTATAGTCTTGTATATAGGGGCAGTATTATAGTAGTTATATTCTTGTATATAGGGGCAGTATTATAGTAGTTATATTCTTGTATATAGGAGCAGTATTATAGTAGTTATATTCTTGTATATAGGGACAGTATTATAGTAGTTATATTCTTGTATATAGGGGCAGTATTATAGTAGTTATATTCTTGTACATAGGAGCAGTATTATAGTAGTTATATTCTTGTATATAGGGGCAGTATTATAGTAGTTATATTCTTGTATATAGGAGCAGTATTATAGTAGTTATATTCTTGTATATAGGGGCAGTATTATAGTAGTTATATTCTTGTATATAGGAGCAGTATTATAGTAGTTATATTCTTGTACATAGGAGCAGTATTATAGTAGTTATATTCTTGTGTATAGGGCAGTATTATAGTAGTTATATTCTTGTATATAGGAGCAGTATTATAGTAGCTATATTCTTGTATATAGGAGCAGTATTATAGTAGTTATATTCTTGTATATATAGGGCAGTATTATAGTAGTTATATTCTTGTATATAGGGGCAGTATTATAGTAGTTATATTCTTGTATATAGGAGCAGTATTATAGTAGCTATATTCCTGTATATAGGAGCAGTATTATAGTAGTTATATTCTTGTACATAGGAGCAGTAATATAGTAGTTATATTCTTGTATATAGGAGCACTATTATAGTAGTTATATTCTTGTATATAGGAGCAGTATTATAGTAGTTATATTCTTGTATATAGGAGCAGTATTATAGTAGTTATATTCTTGTATATAGGAGCAGTATTATAGTAGTTATATTCTTATACATAGGGCAGTATTATAGTAGTTATATTCTTGTATATAAGAGCAGTATTATAGTAGTTATATTCTTGTATATAGGAGCAGTATTATAGTAGTTATATTCTTGTATATAGGAGCAGTATTATAGTAGTTATATTCTTGTATATAGGAGCAGTATTATATAGTAGTTATATTCTTGTATATAGGAGCAGTATTATAGTAGTTATATTCTTGTATATAGGAGCAGTATTATAGTAGTTATATTCTTGTATATAGGGGCAGTATTATAGTAGTTATATTCTTGTATATAGGGGCAGTATTATAGTAGTTATATTCTTGTACATAGGAGCAGTATTATAGTAGTTATATTCTTGTATATAGGAGCAGTATTATAGTAGTTATATTCTTGTATATAGGAGCAGTATTATAGTAGTTATATTCTTATACATAGGGGCAGTATTATAGTAGTTATATTCTTGTATATAAGAGCAGTATTATAGTAGTTATATTCTTGTATATAGGAGCAGTATTATAGTAGTTATATTCTTGTATATAGGAGCAGTATTATAGTAGTTATATTCTTGTATATAGGAGCAGTATTATAGTAGTTATATTCTTGTATATAGGAGCAGTATTATAGTAGTTATATTCTTGTACATAGGAGCAGTATTATAGTAGTTATATTCCTGTACATAGGGGCAGTATTATAGTAGTTATATTCTTGTACATAGGAGCAGTATTATAGTAGTTATATTCTTGTACATAGGAGCAGTATTATAGTAGTTATATTCTTGTATATAGGGGCAGTATTATAGTAGTTATATTCTTGTATATAGGGGCAGTATTATAGTAGTTATATTCTTGTATATAGGAGCAGTATTATAGTAGTTATATTCTTGTATATAGGGGCAGTATTATAGTAGTTATATTCTTGTATATAGGAGCAGTATTATAGTAGTTATATTCTTGTATATAGGAGCAGTATAATAGTAGTTATATTCTTGTACATAGGAGCAGTATTATAGTAGTTATATTCTTGTATATAGGGGCAGTATTATAGTAGTTATATTCTTGTATATAGGGGCAGTATTATAGTAGTTATATTCTTGTATATAGGAGCAGTATTATAGTAGTTATATTCTTGTATATAGGGGCAGTATTATAGTAGTTATATTCTTGTATATAGGAGCAGTATTATAGTAGTTATATTCTTGTATATAGGGGCAGTATTATAGTAGTTATATTCTTGTATATAGGGGCAGTATTATAGTAGTTATATTCTTGTATATAGGATCAGTATTATAGTAGTTATATTCTTGTATATAGGAGCAGTATTATAGTAGTTATATTCTTGTATATAGGGGCAGTATTATAGTAGTTATATTCTTGTATATAGGGGCAGTATTATAGTAGTTATATTCTTGTATATAGGAGCAGTATTATAGTAGTTATATTCTTGTATATAGGAGCAGTATTATAGTAGTTATATTCTTGTATATAGGAGCAGTATTATCTTATATATATAAAACCCGAAGCCCACATCCGGAGAAGGCCACGCCCACTTCCGTGATGGTCGTCGCCCAGGCTCATCCAGTGCACTGTAGCCAGGCTGCCCCCCTGCTACAGGCACCGGCACACGGAACGTTCCGATCTCGGAAGTTCCATGTGCCCACAGCCACTCCCCTCCACCCTCTGCCCTCCAGCCAGTAGCTACATACCGGGGGGGGGGGGCAGGGGGGCCACACAAGCCCTGGGGGTACCCGCGCTTCCTGCCCGTGCCTGGAGAGGAGGGAGGGCGGGGCTTCCTCTCCTGCAGCTCTGCCCGCCCCTCCTCTCCTGCTACAGTACACCTGATGGCCGGCCACCGGTGAGTCTGCCCTGCCGGCTCCAGCAGCCTCTGCCCTCCAGCCTCCTCTGCCCTGGCCTCTGCCCTCCAGCCTCCTCTGCCCTCCAGCCTCCTCTGCCCTGGCCTCTGCCCTCCAGCCTCCTCTGCCCTGGCCTCTGCCCTCCAGCCTCCTCTGCCCTCCACTCTGCCCTGGCCTCTGCCAACCAGCCTCCTCTGCCCTGGCCTCTGCCCTCCAGCCTCCTCTGCCCTGCCCTCTGCCCTCCAGCCTCCTCTGCCCTCCAGCCTCCTCTGCCCTGGCCTCTGCCCTCCAGCCTCCTCTGCCCTGGCCTCTGCCCTCCAGCCTCCTCTGCCCTGGCCTCTGCCCTCCAGCCTCCTCTGCCCTCTGCCCTCCAGCCTCCTCTGCCCTCCCCTCTGCCCTGGCCTCTGCCCTCCAGCCTCCTCTGCCCTGGCCTCTGCCCTCCAGCCTCCTCTGCCCTGACCTCTGCCCTCCAGCCTCCTCTGCCCTCCAGCCTCCGCTCTCCTCTCCCTGTCCTCTGCCCTCCAGCCTCCTCTCTCCTCTTCCTGTCCTCTGCCCTCCAGCCTCCGCTCTCCTCTCCCTGTCCTCTGCCCTCCAGCCTCCGTTCTCCAGCCTCCGCTCCCCTCTCCCTGTCCTCTGCCTTCCAGCCTCCGCTCTCCTCTCCCTGTCCTCTGCCCTCCAGCCTCCGCTCTCCTCTCCCTGTCCTCTGCCCTCCAGCCTCCTCTCTCCTCTTCCTGTCTTCTGCCCTCCAGCCTCCTCTCTCCTCTTCCTGTCCTCTGCCCTCCAGCCTCCGCTCTCCTCTCCCTGTCCTCTGCCCTCCAGCCTCCGCTCTCCTCTCCCTGTCCTCTGCCCTCCAGCCTCCGCTCTCCTCTCCCTGTCCTTTGCGCTCCAGCCTCCGCCCTCCTGCCTCCGACCTCCTCTGCCCTCCAGACTCCGCTCTCCTCTCCCTGTCCTCTGCCCTCCAGCCTCCGCTCTCCTCTGTCCTCCAGCCTCCGCTCTCCTCTGTCCTCCAGCCTCCGCTCTCCTCTCCCTGTCCTCTGCCCTCCAGCCTCCGCTCTCCTCTCCCTGTCCTCTGCCCTCCAGCCTCCGCCCTCCTCTGCCCTCCAGCCTCTGCTCTCCTCTCCCTGTCCTCTGCCCTCCGCCCTCCAGCCTTCGCTCCCCTCTCCCTGTCCTCTGCCTTCCAGCCTTCGCTCTCCTCTCCCTGTCCTCTGCCCTCCAGCCTCTGCTCTCCTCTCCCTGTCCTCTGCCCTCCAGCCTCTGCTCTCCTCTCCCTGTCCTCTGCCCTCCAGCCTCTGCTCTCCTCTCCCTGTCCTCTGCCCTCCAGCCTCCTCTCTCCTCTTCCTGTCCTCTGCCCTCCAGCCTCCGCTCTCCTCTCCCTGTCCTCTGCCCTCCAGCCTCCGGTCTCCTCTCCCTCTCCTCTGCCCTCCAGCCTCCAGCCTCTGCTCTCCTCTGCCCTCCAGCCTCTGCTCTCCTCTCCCTGTCCTCTGCCCTCCAGCCTCCTCTCTCCTCTTCCTGTCCTCTGCCCTCCAGCCTCCGCTCTCCTCTCCCTGTCCTTTGCCCTCCAGCCTCCGCTCTCCTCTCCCTCTCCTCTGCCCTCCAGCCTCCAGCCTCTGCTCTCCTCTGCCCTCCAGCCTCCAGCCTCTGCTCTCCTCTGCCCTCCAGCCTCCACTCTCCTCTCCCTGTCCTCTGCTCTCCAGCCTCCGCTCTTCTCTGCCCTCCAGCCTCCGCTCTCCTCTCCCTGTCCTCTGCCCTCCAGCCTCCACTCTCCTCTGCCCTACAGCCTCCGCTCTCCTCTCCCTGTCCTCTGCCCTCCAGCCTCCGCTCTCCTCTCCCTGTCCTCTGCCCTCCAGCTTCCGCTCTCCTCTCCCTCTCCTCTACCCTCCACCTTCCGCTCTCCTCTCCCTCTCCTCCGCCCTCCAGCCTCCACTCGCTTCTTCCTGTCCTCTGCCCTCCAGCCTCCGCTCTACTCTCCCTGTCCTCTGCCCTCCAGCCTCCGCCCTCCTCTGCCCTCCAGCCTCCGCTCTCCTCTCCCTGTCCTCTGCCCTCCAGCCTCCGCTCTCCTCACCCCTCCATATGCAATGTACAGTATGTGTGTATATGTGTGTATGTACGCACTTCCGTCACTTTGTCTACACTTCCCTCAACTTTGTACACACAGTCCGCTATACTTACCACCGGCCCTGCGTCCGCTGCCTGGATCCTCAGTCGACATGTCGCTGCCCCCAAACTACTGGATCCAATATAGCGTCCAAGATGTCTCGCAAAACTACCCGGACAACATATTGGATCCAGTCGTCCGGGGGCGGCGACATGTCGACTCAGGATCCAGGCGGCGGGGAAGACGCAGGGTCGGTGGTAAGTATAGCGGAGTGTATGTGTGTGCTTACCACTCTGCCCACGGCGCTGCGCTGACCACTCTGCCCACGGCGCTGCGCTGACCACTCTGCCCACGGCGCTGCACTGACCACTCTGCCCACAGCGCTGCACTGACCACTCTGCCCACGCCGCTGTGCTGACCACTCTGCCCACGCCGCTGCGCTGACCAATCTCACCGCACTCACTGCTAACCACTGAGCCACCCCACTCACTGCTAACCACTGAGCCACTGCACTCACTGCTACCCACTGACCCACCGCACTCACTGCTACCCACTGCGCCACCGCACTCACTGCTAACCACTGCGCCACCGCACTCACTGCTAACCACTGAGCCACCGCACTCACTGTTAACCACTGAGCCAGCGCACTCACTGCTAACCACTGACCCACCGCACGCAGTACTAACCACTGAGCCACACGCGCAGTGCTAACCACTGAGCCACCTCTATACACACAATTTCACCGCACTCCCCTAACTATTACTAAATAAACTATATATCGATTCTAGACTACCCGATTCTTTAGAATCGGGCTGCCATCTAGTAGTAGTTATATTCTTGTACATAGGAGCAGTATTATAGTAGTTATATTCTTGTATATAGGGGCAGTATTATAGTAGTTATATTCTTGTATATAGGGGCAGTATTATAGTAGTTATATTCTTGTATATAGGGGCAGTATTATAGTAGTTATATTCTTGTATATAGGGGCAGTATTATAGTAGTTATATTCTTGTATATAGGAGCAGTATTATAGTAGTTATATTCTTGTACATAGGAGCAGTATTATAGTAGTTATATTCTTGTATATAGGAGCAGTATTATAGTAGTTATATTCTTGTATATAGGGGCAGTATTATAGTAGTTATATTCTTGTACATAGGGGCAGTATTATAGTAGTTATATTCTTGTACATAGGGGCAGTATTATAGTAGTTATATTCTTGTATATAGGGGCAGTATTTATAGTTTATATTCTTGTATATAGGAGCAGTATTATAGTAGTTATATTCTTGTACATAGGAGCAGTATTATAGTAGTTATATTCTTGTATATAGGAGCAGTATTATAGTAGTTATATTCTTGTATATAGGGGCAGTATTATAGTAGTTATATTCTTGTACATAGGAGCAGTATTATAGTAGTTATATTCTTGTACATAGGGGCACTATTATAGTAGTTATATTCTTGTACATAGGAGCAGTATTATAGTAGTTATATTCTTGTATATAGGAGCAGTATTATAGTAGTTATATTCTTGTATATAGGGGCAGTATTATAGTAGTTATATTCTTGTATATAAGAGCAGTATTATAGTAGTTATATTCTTGTATATAGGGGCAGTATTATAGTAGTTATATTCTTATACATAGAGGCAGTATTATAGTAGTTATATTCTTGTACATAGGAGCAGTATTATAGTAGTTATATTCTTGTATATAGGAGCAGTATAATAGTAGTTATATTCTTGTATATAGGAGCAGTATTATAGTAGTTATATTCTTGTACATAGGGGCAGTATTATAGTAGTTATATTCTTGTATATAGCAGTATTATAGTAGTTATATTCTACTACATAGGAGCAGTATTATAGTAGTTATATTCTTGTATATAGGAGCAGTATTATAGAAGTTATATTATTGTACATAGGAGCAGTATTATAGTAGTTATATTCTTGTATATAGGAGCAGTATTATAGTAGTTATATTCTTGTATATAGGGGCAGTATTATAGTAGTTATATTCTTGTACATAGGAGCAGTATTATAGTAGTTATATTCTTGTATATAGGAGCAGTATTATAGTAGTTATATTCTTGTATATAGGGGCAGTATTATAGTAGTTATATTCTTGTACATAGGAGCAGTATTATAGTAGTTATATTCTTGTATATAGGAGCAGTATTATAGTAGTTATATTCTTGTACATAGGGCAGTATTATAGTAGTTATATTCTTGTATATAGCAGTATTATAGTAGTTATATTCTACTACATAAGGGCAGTATTATAGAAGTTATATTATTGTACATAGGAGCAGTATTATAGTAGTTATATTCTTGTATATAGGAGCAGTATTATAGTAGTTATATTCTTGTATATAGGAGCAGTATTATAGTAGTTATATTCTTGTATATAGTGGCAGTATTATCGTAGTTATAGTCTTGTACATAGGAGCAGTATTATAGTAGTTATATCCTTGTACATAGGAGCAGTATTATAGTAGTTATATTCTTGTATATAGGACAGTATTATAGTAGTTATATTCTTGTACATAGGAGTAGTATTATAGTAGTTATATTCTTGTATATAAGAGCAGTATTATAGTAGTTATATTCTTGTATATAGGGGCAGTATTATAGTAGTTATATTCTTGTACATAGGGGCAGTATTATAGTAGTTATATTCTTGTACATAGGGGCAGTATTATAGTAGTTATATTCTTGTATATAGGAGCAGTATTATAGTAGTTATATTCTTGTATATAGGGGCAGTATTATAGTAGTTATATTCTTGTACATAGGAGCAGTATTATAGTAGTTATATTCTTGTATATAGGAGCAGTATAATAGTAGTTATATTCTTGTATATAGGAGCAGTATTATAGTAGTTATATTCTTGTATATAGGAGCAGTAGTATAGTAGTTATATTCTTGTATATAGGAGCAGTATTATAGTAGTTATATTCCTGTACATAGAGGCAGTATTATAGTAGTTATATTCTGTACATAGAGGCAGTATTATAGTAGTTATATTCTTGTATATAGGAGCAGTATTATAGTAGTTATATTCTTGCATATAGGGGCAGTATTATAGTAGTTATATTCTTGTACATAGGGGCAGTATTATAGTAGTTATATTCTTGTATATAGGAGCAGTATTATAGTAGTTATATTCTTGTACATAGGGGCAGTATTATAGTAGTTATATTCTTGTACATAGGGGCAGTATTATAGTAGTTATAGTCTTGTACATAGGAGCAGTATTATAGTAGTTATATTCTTGTATATAGGGGCAGTATTACAGTAGTTATATTCTTGTACATAGGGCAGTATTATAGTAGTTATATTCTTGTATATAGGAGCAGTATTATAGTAGTTATATTCTTGTATATAGGAGCAGTATTATAGTAGTTATATTCTTGTATATAGGAGCAGTATTATAGTAGTTATATTCTTGTATATAGGGGCAGTATTATAGTAGTTATATTCTTGCACATAGGGGCAGTATTATAGTAGTTATATTCTTGTACATAGGAGCAGTATTATAGTAGTTATATTCTTGCACATAGGGGCAGTATTATAGTAGTTATATTCTTGTACATAGGAGCAGTATTATAGTAGTTATATTCTTGCACATAGGGGCAGTATTATCGGTATATATTATGCTTTATTCCCAGTTCTCCTGTTCGCTCGCAGTCTCCGCACAGTTAGCGGCAGTCAGTTTGGGACACTCACAGCTTTGGGGACAGTAAGTATCTGTCACACACACAATAGTGGCGGTTCACGTTACACTTCTTGTCAGTGAGAGCAGGGAGCGCGTTAACAGAACATCCCGAGATGAGAGGAAAACATGTCTACACATGTCACGCTGTCTCTGAGAAAAACACACCGGGAAGATTACACTCGACGTCCTCATGAATAAATGACGAGCTCTCGGAATAGGATGCGCTGCATGTCTGAGGGCGATGTACGGCGAGCGCACCGCACTGCCAGATAAGGGGGCGCGCAGCCGCACCACACAGAGCTCACGATGAGGATCTGCACAACTCACACCGCCGAGTCCTGTGAGTTTCAGGTGACAGGTTCTCATACAATACAGGCGAAAATAGATACTGGGAATTAAAATGCCGCAATCCTGCGTCCTGCACACCGGCCTGGTCCCTGCCTGCACCGAGCGGGCAATAAGACAATGATGTTGGGTAGTTTTACTGTTTTTCTTTGCCCATCCTCAGTTTGGGGGGCAATATTTCTTTTCATGAGTATACTGTGAATGATAACAATACATGGAATCTTGGCAGGATCGAGTGGTCACTACAGGGATCGGTCCGTCTGCCATTTGCCAGAAATGCCAGATGGCCAGTCCAGCCCTCATAGTGCCAAGGTAAGAGGGGTGTAAAATTGCACCTTTAAGCCGAAGATCTATGTCAGTGCCAATGCCTAGGACTTGTGTCCCGCTGCCACTTTGAACTGTTTTGACACCGCACATCAAGCTGAGCATTGGCTCCTCTGGTAGAGCCGGGTACCATACGTTTCTATAGGCTTCTATTCCCCCCGCTGTCCGCCCGTGCCGGCCAAATCGAAGAGAAACACAAACCTGACCAATTCTTTTTTGCAGTGGGTTTCACAAATGTGACCTTGTTACTTTTGGTGGGAGCACTGAAAGGCATAATTCATTTTTAAGGGGTCATTAATACTTTCCGAAGGAGGTATTTGTTCTAAGGGGGCATTATTACTAGGTAAGAAGGTCTATGTATGGGACTCCTACTCAACACAAATAGGACAAAAGATACTGACTACCAGGTACGACAGGGACTCGTGAGATTGACAGCGACGAACTATAAGTGGTAAAGGACATCAACCTACTGGGATCAATGATGGCTCAAGATGCATCAACGACACCGGAAGTCAGTAGGAGAATAACTAAGGGCAAATCAACAGTGAAGTCCATGGAGGAGGCTTCTCATCCATGGAGGGGTCTTCTCATCTATGAAAGCAGCTTCTCACACATGGAGGAGGCTTTTCATATATATGGAGCACATACATCATGTCTGGGGGCTTCTCATCCATGGAGGCTTCTCAACCATGGAGCGGGCTTCTCATCCATGGAGGAGGCTTTTCATCCATGGAGGAGGCTTCTTATCAATGGAGGAGGCTTCTCAACCATGGAGCGGGCTTTTCATCCATGGAGGGGGCTTCTTATCAATGGAGGAGGCTTCTCATCCATAGAGGAAGCTTCTCATCAATGGAGGAGGCTTCTCATCCATAGAGGAAGCTTCTCATCAATGGAGGAGGCTTCTCATCCATGGAGGAAGCTTCTCATCAATGGAGGAGGCTTCTCATCCATAGAGGAAGCTTCTCATCCATGGAGGAGGCTTCTCATCCATAGAGGAAGCTTCTCATCAATGGAGGAGGCTTCTCATCCATGGAGGAAGCTTCTCATCAATGGAGGAGGCTTCTCATCCATAGAGGAAGCTTCTCATCAATGAAGGAGGCTTCTCAACCATGGAGGAGGCTTCTCAACCATGGAGCGGGCTTTTCATCCATGGAGGGGGCTTCTTATCAATGGAGGAGGCTTCTCATCCATGTGTGGGAGTTTCTCATCCATGCAGGGGGCTTCTCATCCATGCAGGGGGCTTCTCAACCATGGAGGAAGCTTCTCATCAATGGAGGAGGCTTCTCATCCATAGAGGAAGCTTCTCATCAATGAAGGAGGCTTCTCAACCATGGAGGAGGCTTCTCAACCATGGAGCGGGCTTTTCATCCATGGAGGGGGCTTCTTATCAATGGAGGAGGCTTCTCATCCATGTGTGGGAGTTTCTCATCCATGCAGGGGGCTTCTCATCCATGCAGGGGGCTTCTCATCCATGCAGGGGGCTTCTCATCCATGCAGGGGGCTTCTCATCCATGTGTGCTTGCTTCTCGTCCATGGAGGGGGCTTCTCATCCATGTGTGCTTGCTTCTCATCCATGGAGAGGGCTTCTCATCCTTGGAGGGGGCTTCTCATCCACATGTGGGGGCTTCGCATATATGGAATGTCCTTCTTATCCATGCGTGGGGAGTTCTCATCCATGTGTGGGGGCTTCTCATCCATGCAGTGGGCTTCTCATCCATGGAGGGAACATCTCATCCAAATGTTGAGGCTTCTTATCAATGGAGGAGGCTTCTCATCCATGTGTGGGAGTTTCTCATCCATGCAGGGGGCTTCTCATCCATGGAGTGGGCTTCTCATCCATGGAGAGAGCTGCTCATCCATGGAGGCAGCTTCTCATCTATTTGTGGGGGGCTTCTCATCCATGGAGGCGGCTTCTCATCTATTTGTGGGGGGCTTCTCATCCATAGAGGAGGCTTCTTATCCATGTGTGGGGGCTACTCATCCATGGAGGGGCTTTTCATCCATGGAGGGAACATCTCATCCATAGAGTGGGCTTCTCATCCATAAAGGGGGCTTCTTATCCATGGAGGGGGCTTCTCATCCATGGAGGGGGCTTCTCATCCATGTGTGCTTGCTTCTCATCCATGGAGGGGGCTTCTCATCCATATGTTGGGGCTTCTCATCCTTGGAGGGGGCTTCTCATCCACATGTGGGGGCTTCACATATATGGAATGTCCTTCTTATCCATGCGTGGGGAGTTCTCATCCATGTGTGGGGGCTTCTCATCCATGCAGTGGGCTTCTCATCCATGGAGGGAACATCTCATCCAAATGTTGAGGCTTCTTATCAATGGAGGCGGCTTCTCATCCATCTGTGGGGGCTTCTCATCCATGTGTGGGAGTTTCTCATCCAAGCAGGGGGCTTCTCATCCATGGAGTGGGCTTCTCATCCATGGAGTGGGCTTCTCATCTATTTGTGGGGGGCTTCTCATCCATGGAGGCAACTTCTCATCTATTTGTGGGGGGCTTCTCATCCATAGAGGAGGCTTCTTATCCATGTGTGGGGGCTTCTCATCCATAGAGTGGGTTTCTCATCCATAGAAAAGGCTTCTTATCCATGTGTGGGGGCTACTCATCCATGGAGGGGCTTTTCATCCATGGAGGGAACATCTCATCCATAGAGTGGGCTTCTCATCCATAAAGGGGGCTTCTTATCCATGTGGGGGCTTCTCATCCATGTGGCGGGCTTCATATCCATGGAGTGGGCTTCTCATCCATGGAGTGGGCTTCTCATCCATGGAAAGATGACAAAGCCCACTCTCATTCATGGAGTGGGCTTCTAATCCATGTGTGGGGGCTTCTCATCCATATAAGGGGCTTCTTATCCATCGAGTGGGCTTCTCATCCATGAAGGGGGATTTCTCGTCCATAGATTGGGCTTCTAACCCATCAATTATACCTAAGAAGATAAAGAATGGGATCTAAACCTCCTCCAAGTCAACTTCTCCCATTATCCAGGACAATGTGGAGATGATGCATTTTGCAGCATGATGATGGCTAAAGGACAAAAAGAAACAATCGGGAGATCAGTAATAAAGACAGTGACATTTCACATTGGGTCACTGGTCAGGATCTGCCCAGAAGCCGATATCCAACCATCAGGGGGCGAAGGGCAGGAGTCTGGAGAAGTCGGGGTCAGCGCTGTAAATATTCAGACTTGTATTTGTCAATAAAAGATGTAAGAACTGATGGAATGTTGATAATTGTCCGTCAGTAACCATAGAAACGCCTGACTAAAAGAACGAAAAACACTGAGCAAGCAAAACGGGAATAACCAATGCTGTGCCAGTCTTTGTAGATTGTGAGCTCTGTGGGGCAGGGAATGAAGCGATTGTGTAATTACAGGATATAACACCGTACGGCTGGCGATGAGACAGTGGAGGGGGATCAGGGCTCATTAAATATGACAGAGCTCTGACTGATCACATAATATCTCTCCCGAGACATCTATTATTTATCCGCGGCTATGTATAGTCAGAGGAATATTCATATTTAACGCAGTATCCGTGTCTGTGAGATGATCTGACTGCAGAGGTAACATGAGCGCGGCGTGCCAGGAAATCGCTCATCACCACAATCGCACCATTATCCTGCTCTGTGGATCCTTACAGCTAAGCCTGCCGCACATTGTCTCCATCACACACCGACACTGTACAAAGCTGCACATTAATCACCGCACTCACAACCTGCCGCTGCCTGCACATCACACTGTACTATACTCAGGATCAGTAATGTAATGTATGTACACAGTGACTGCACCAGCAGAATAGTGAGTGCAGCTCTGGGGTATAATACAGGAGGTAACTCAGGATCAGTAATGTAATGTATGTACACAGTGACTGCACCAGCAGAATAGTGAGTGCAGCTCTGGAGTATAATACAGGAGGTAACTCAGGGTCAGTAATGTAATGTATGTACACAGTGACTGCACTAGCAGAATAGTGAGTGCAGCTCTGGAGTATAATACAGGAGGTAACTCAGGATCAGTAATGTATGTATGTACACAGTGACTGCACCAGCAGAATAGTGAGTGCAGCTCTGGAGTATAATACAGGAGGTAACTCAGGATCAGTAATGTAATGTATGTACACAGTGACTGCACCAGCAGAATAGTGAGTGCAGCTCTGGGGTATAATACAGGAGGTAACTCAGGATCAGTAATGTAATGTATGTACACAGTGACTGCACCAGCAGAATAGTGAGTGCAGCTCTGGAGTATAATACAGGAGGTAACTCAGGATCAGTAATGTATGTTCACAGTGACTGCACCAGCAGAATAGTGAGTGCAGCTCTGGAGTATAATACAGGAGGGAACTCAGGATCAGTAATGTAATGTATGTACACAGTGACTGCACCAGCAGAATAGTGAGTGCAGCTCTGGAGTATAATACAGGAGGTAACTCAGGATCAGTAATGTAATGTATGTACACAGTGACTGCACCAGCAGAATAGTGAGTGCAGCTCTGGAGTATAATACAGGAGGTAACTCAGGATCAGTAATGTAATGTATGTACACAGTGACTGCACCAGCAGAATAGTGAGTGCAGCTCTGGAGTATAATACAGGAGGTAACTCAGGATCAGTAATGTAATGTATGTACACAGTGACTGCACCAGCAGAATAGTGAGTGCAGCTCTGGAGTATAATACAGGAGGTGACTCAGGATCAGTAATGTAATGTATGTACACAGTGACTGCACCAGCAGAATAGTGAGTGCAGCTCTGGAGTATAATACAGGAGGTAACTCAGGATCAGTAATGTAATGTATGTACACAGTGACTGCACCAGCAGAATAGTGAGTGCAGCTCTGGAGTATAATACAGGAGGGAACTCAGGATCAGTAATGTAATGCATGTACACAGTGACTGCACCAGCAGAATAGTGAGTGCAGCTCTGGAGTATAATACAGGAGGTAACTCAGGATCAGTAATGTAATGTATGTACACAGTGACTGCACCAGCAGAATAGTGAGTGCAGCTCTGGAGTATAATACAGGAGGTGACTCAGGGTCAGTAATGTAATGTATGTACACAGTGACTGCACCAGCAGAATAGTGAGTGCAGCTCTGGAGTATAATACAGGAGGTAACTCAGGATCAGTAATGTATGTACACAGTGACTGCACCAGCAGAATAGTGAGTGCAGCTCTGGAGTATAATACAGGAGGTAACTCAGGATCAGTAATGTATGTACACAGTGACTGCACCAGCAGAATAGTGAGTGCAGCTCTGGAGTATAATACAGGAGGTGACTCAGGGTCAGTAATGTAATGTATGTACACAGTGACTGCACCAGCAGAATAGTGAGTGCAGCTCTGGAGTATAATACAAGAGGTAACTCAGGATCAGTAATGTAATGTATGTACACAGTGACTGCTCCAGCAGAATAGTGAGTGCAGCTCTGGAGTATAATACAGGAGGTAACTCAGGATCAGTAATGTAATGTATGTACACAGTGACTGCACCAGCAGAATAGTGAGTGCAGCTCTGGAGTATAATACTGGAGGTGACTCAGGATCAGTAATGTAATGTATGTACACAGTGACTGCACCAGCAGAATAGTGAGTGCAGCTCTGGAGTATAATACAGGAGGTAACTCAGGATCAGCAATGTAATGTATGTACACAGTGACTGCACCAGCAGAATAGTGAGTGCAGCTCTGGAGTATATAATACAGGAGGTAACTCAGGATCAGTAATGTAATGTATGTACACAGTGACTGCACCAGCAGAATTGTGAGTACAGCTCTGGAGTATAATACAGGAGGTAACTCAGGATCAGCAATGTGATGTATGTACACAGTGACTGCACCAGCAGAATAGTGAGTGCAGCTCTGGAGTATATAATACAGGAGGTAACTCAGGATCAGTAATGTAATGTATGTACACAGTGACTGCACCAGCAGAATAGTGAGTGCAGCTCTGGAGTATAATACAGGAGGTAACTCAGGATCAGTAATGTATGTATACAGTGACTGCACCAGCAGAATAGTGAGTGCAGCTCTGGAGTATAATACAGGAGGTAACTCCGGATCAGTAATGTAATGTATGTACACGGTGACTGCACCAGCAGAATAGTGAGTGCAGCTCTGGAGTATAATACAGGAGGTAACTCAGGATCAGTAATGTAATGTATGTACACAGTGACTGCTCCAGCAGAATAGTGAGTGCAGCTCTGGAGTATAATACAGGAGGTAACTCAGGATCAGTAATGTATGTACACAGTGACTGCACCAGCAGAATAGTGAGTGCAGCTCTGGAGTATAATACAGGAGGTAACTCAGGATCAGTAATGTAATGTATGTACACGGTGACTGCACCAGCAGAATAGTGAGTGCAGCTCTGGAGTATAATACAGGAGGTAACTCAGGATCAGTAATGTAATGTATGTATACAGTGACTGCACCAGCAGAATAGTGAGTGCAGCTCTGGAGGATAATACAGGAGGTAACTCAGGATCAGTAATGTAATGTATGTACACAGTGACTACACCAGCAGAATAGTGAGTGCAGCTCTGGAGTATAATACAGGAGGTAACTCAGGATCAGTAATGTAATGTATGCACACAGTGACTGTACCAGCAGAATAGTGAGTGCAGCTCTGGAGTATAATACAGGAGGTGACTCAGGATCAGTAATGTAATGTATGTACACAGTGACTGTACCAGCAGAATAGTGAGTGCAGCTCTGGAGTATAATACAGGAGGTAACTCAGGATCAGTAATGTAATGTATGTACACAGTGACTGCACCAGCAGAATAGTGAGTGCAGCTCTGGAGTATAATACAGAAGGTAACTCCGGATCAGTAATGTAATGTATGTACACAGTGACTGCACCAGCAGAATAGTGAGTGCAGCTCTGATCAGCTGTTGCTCATTGTGTGATTGAGGGTGTGGTCGCCTGTGATCCTGAGCTGTGCTCCTGAGCTCCTGAGAACCAAGACCTCTCCACCTGGGGCCTGCTCTCTCCTGCCCAGGGAGGGAGTGGGTCTCTGGGAATGAGTGATGGAGCCAAGTCCCAGGCTTCTGTTCCCCGAACCAGGCCGGCGGGGGGCAGGAGAAGCCAGCAACCGGCCTGCACATCGGAGGACTCGGGGGTGAGACGTTCCAGCAGGAGACGCAGTAATGTGGCTCCTACTCCCCTCGGGTCTGTGGAGACCCAGAGAAGCCGCAAGGCTTCCAACATGGAGGATATGCCAGGCAGCGTGGGTGACAGCCGTCCTTCCAGAGAAGCGCTGAGTGCTCACGGAGGTGAGTCCGAACTTACTGAAGGGGATTGGGGGCTGCAAAGCTCCCAGGAGTCAGTGTCTATCTATGCCTCCCGCGTTATGAGCCACCTCCGGGAGTATGAGGAGGCAAGTAAGACCATTAGGAGACTCCGGGAGGAGCTGCGCTGTGCACGCGCCAAAGTGTCTACTACCTCCAAGCCTAAGAAGATCAAGGTCCTGGAGGGAATAAAACGACTTCAGGAAGACATTGCCGAGCTGGAGATGAGGAAAGCTTACATCATAGACAAAAGTGGTCCTTTTAAAGAGAAATTGCTTAATGAGGACAGATTCAGAGTTATGGCTGATAACAGAGAGCAGAGGCTGATGGAGCTGCAGCCTGAAAGCCAGGTGGATGATGGGGAGGATGGTGACCAGCAGACAGCCCCACCTGGCAGCCTGGAGAGTCAGCCACAGGCCACGTGCAGCGAGCTCCCTGTCGGACAGGCGGCAGCAACATCCAGTCGCAGTCTTGCCGGCTCTGGGGAGGACAGTGACCACAGCAGCCAGGGAGGGGCGCTAATGGCACAGATCAAGATCCTGGAGTCCCCAGTGTGCCTTCAGAATTTCCATCCTGGTGATGATCTACCAGAGGAGGCACCTGGGGGCAAGAAGAAAGCTAAAGCCAAGAACAAGCTACAGGAAACGGTGAGCTTTGTGTATGCCCCCCTCCCTGCACCCCCTGAGCCGGCTGCAGGGTCCGCTCGTTGCATAAGTCCCGTTGCCCAGCCCAGCCCGGATTCTGCTGTGGATTCGGTGCAAAGGCGCGGGGAGATAATAAAGCAAGGTAGTGAGGCGCAGGGCTGCGTTTCTGCTTGTAGTAGTGGAGACGTAGCGGGTGATGCATCAGCCGAGAGGCTGGACAGTGGTTGCGGCCCGGCGGCGGGCATTCCATCAGGTCACGATGTCGTGGTGCGCTCCTCAGTGGGAGGGGGAGCGGCCCGGTGTTGGGGGCCGCCCCGGTAGCCTCGGCGCCTCTGGATACTGTTGCCGCTGATCACGTAGTTGAGAGGCGGCGGCAGTGTGGGGGGGCGGCTGCAGCTGTTGAACCCATTCCTCCCGGACAATTGCTATTTTGTGTTGGTGCCGTTGGTTCAGCGGATCCTGTTGATGGGGATCAGCGGCGCCTCATAGTAACAAAAGATCAGCGGCGCCTGAATGGAAAAAATCGGAAATTACTGACTAATGATGCGGAGGGTAGACATAACATTGGGGGTGAGGTTGTCTCCGGTTCTATGGAGGTGGCTGATCCCCTTGTGCCCAATGATGCTGAGGTCAATAAGTCACCCAGTCCGGTCACTGGTCCAGCAGGAGTGAATGTGGTGGTGGGGACAAGCGAGAGTACTGTACTATCTGGTGGTGTAGTGGAGGGTGAGATGGAGGTGAATGATAATGTTGGGGTGGTGGAGTTAACTGGTCCAGTTGCCCCCCGGAGGTGGGAGTACCTGTCAGGTCTTATGCCAGTGTCACCTCCGGGGGTAATAAGGCGTCATCCTCGTCTCCAGGCACTGAGGACAGCGTATTGCAGCGGCGTCTCCTGGGGGCTCTAAAGAGGGGAGAGAGATCACTAACTGTAGAGGGTAGAGTGGTGGATCTATCCTTCTGGATAGAGAGGCATGGCCTCGGGGCCTTCCAAGATGAAAGAGGGAGTGATACTGTATCGTCCCTTCCGACAGCCGGGCAGGGGCGTGTGCGTAGGAATGTGGTCCGTCTTCGGTGGAGGGGCAGTGATGCATGTCCTCCAAGATCAAAGGTTGTGGAGCTCCTGCTGCGGATGGGTTTCAAGGCATTTGATGTCTATGCCTTGATACATCCCTACGGCACGCCTGAGTTTGATGTCAGCTTTGTCCGGCCGGAGGGGCTTGAGCTCTTCTGGTCGAATTATGAGTTGGCAAAAAATGAGCCTGGCTGGCGGGATTTTGTTGTTCAGGCAATTTCTCGCCAAAACCAAGTCAAGAGAGTGACCGTGGTGACTTGTAACGAGTCACTTTCTTGTTTTGACATCATGACATGGATTGGTCGGTATGGAGAGGTGGTAGAAATACCAAAGAAAAATCGAGATGAGTTTGGTATCTGGTCAGGAGCCTGGACGTTTATGGTAAAACTTAAGCATTCAGGAGGTCGCCCACATTCCATCATCTGCCTTCCTGGGTGTGGATCGTATCCGGGTTCACTACCAAGGACAACCGAAGCTCTGTCACAAGTGCGGTGACCCCACACACTTCAGTGCACTGTGTGGGGAGGTCGGCCATCTTGCTGCATCTTGTGGCAGGATTAGGTGTCACTTGTGTGGTGAGCTAGGTCACCCATTCAGCCGTTGTCCTCGCTCCTTTGCCAATGTGGTTGTGACCCCAGTGGGAGAAAGCCGTGTGGCCGATTCTGCTGGGGAAGGGACTAGCAGAGGCGAGGGAGCTGAGGGGCCAGGGAGGAAGAGCAAGAAAAAGACGCCCGCCCGGCAGAGGCGTCTAGATAAGCGCAGACAGGAGAGGGAGCCGGGTGAGCCCCTGGCTGCCAAGGTGACCTCTGTCCTGGATGCCAGTCTTGCTGCTGAGGCCCGAGGGATAATGAGTTAGATGAGGAGGTCAGGAGGATCCACAGGGAGGAAAGCGCCACTTCCTCACAATCCTCCCATTATGAAAGTATGGATGAGGAGAATAGGCAGTGGCAAGAGCAAAAGCGTAAGCGTGGCGTCCGAAAGAAGAGAAACAAGGGAGATGTAACATCTTCTCCTACTCTGACCAAGGTACCTAAGGAAGGGAACACTGACTCCCCTCTGGTCGGTCTTTCTAACCAGTTCCAGGCCCTTGACAACATCTCTTCCTCTGAGGAGGAGGCCGAGGGTGGGGTGCTGGCCTCGGCGGGGCTTACAGGAGGCGCCGAGTCTCCTTCTTCTGGGGATGAATGGTCCTCAGGGAAGGAGACACACCGAGGGCCTGGAGACGAGGATGATAACAAAAAGAAACAGGTAATGGACACATCTGTGTCGCTAAAGAGGGGAAAGGATTCCTCCTCTGAGGTAGAAGATGGGAATGGGAGGGGGAAGAAGAAAGCCATCCAACTCAATCACCAATGATGGCGGTACCCACTCCGTTGACGCTGGCGTCCATTAATGTCGCCAGCATTAAGTCGGATACAGCTAGATTTGCGGCCTTTGATTTTCTCAGCCGGGTTGAAGCTGACATTTTCTTTTTGCAGGAGACCAGGCTGCCAACCATGGCAGACGTGTTTATAGCTAAAAGAGAGTGGAGACTCGGGCCCTCTTACTGGTCTCTTGCGGCCGAGCGTATAGCGGAGTGGCGGTCCTTTTTACCGTACCGGTAGAATGCCGACGGGTAATTGAGTTGGAAATGGGAAGGTGCCTGATCTTAGATGTCCTCGTGAAGGGACAGGAGCTCCGGCTCATTAATATCTATGGTCCCCAATTTAAGTGGGACCGGAAGTGTCTCTTTACGAGGATCAAGCCCTACCTTTTTACGAGTCGGCAGGTTGTCTTTGGAGGGGACTTCAACACTGTCACGAGGCCCCGAGATAGAGGAGGTGCCAGAGACAAGCTGACTTATGATAGTAGAGCTAGTGAGGCTCGCCTGGTGGATGTCCACATCCGGCACACCCCAGGCCACGAGGGGTTCACCTATCATAGAGGTAACTGTAGGTCTAGAATAGATAGGTTTTATTTAAAGGAGGACGCCGTCTCTTCAGCAGTATCTGTTGTTGAGGTGGAGTTCTCCGACCACTGTTTAATTTTGTTTTCTCTGAATGTTGCAGAGACCCTCCGGATGGGTAGAGGCTTTTGGAGGCTGAATTCGTCTCTCTTGGAAGAAGCAGAGATAAGACAGTCCTTTGAGGATTTTCTTCAGAGCCAGGTACCCTTACTGGATCTTTGTAGTAGTAAGTCAGAGTGGTGGGAGATCTTCAAACAAAGGGTGGCGAGATTCTTCCGCCAGCTCTCGAGCCTCAGGAGTCTGGACAGGTACCGCCTGTATCAGGGCCTGAGGAGGAAACTCGACCATCTTGTCTCAACTGGAGGTAGCCGCGAGGAGATCTCCAGAGTGAAGTCTTTGCTCATGAGGTGTCAGTATAATAGACATGCATCTTTGGTTTTTGAGAGGGATTATGGGAAGTACCGCTCGCCCGACCCTTACAGGAACTGCAAGATGTCAGTTAATAGTAAAATTGTCACAGGACTGATCGACAGTACAGGGTCCCTGAGGAGATCCAGATCAGGGATCCTGGAGGTGGTCAGATCCTTTTACTCACACCTCTTGGGAAAGAGGGATCTGGATTGGGATGAGATGTCGGCTTTCCTGGCTGAAGCTGTCCCTGAACCATGGGTAGACCCCTCACTTGATGTTTTGACAGAGGTAATCAGGGAAGAGGAAGTTAGGTTGGCGATTGAAGGGCTTGCCCTAAAGAAATCGCCAGGTCCAGATGGCTTAACATCTGAGTTCTATAAGACCTTTAAGGACGCCTTGGTTCCCCTCTTGACTGAAGTAATTAATGAGTGTCTTTCCTCGGGCGCTCTGCCGAAGTCAATGAGGAGGTCTGCCCTGATCATTTTGTCAAAGGGTAAGGACCCTTCTTGCATTGAGAATTGGCGTCCCATAGCGCTTCTTAATGCGGACAGGAAGGTTTTGGCAAAGGTGCTCTTTAATCGGCTGGTGAAGTTTGCACCCGGCTCCTT
>JARQOC010000005.1:566292871-566524646 GCA_033576535.1 Allobates femoralis | reverse complement strand
GAGTTTACAGGAGAAAAAAAGAGGCATTCAAAGAAAAGAACACAGTCCCTACAGTCAGACATGGCGGAGGCTCCCTGATGTTTTGGGGTTGCTTTGCTGCCTCTGGCACTGGACTGCTTGACCGTGTGCATGGCATTATGAAGTCTGAAGACTACCAACACATTTTGCAGCATAATGTAGGGCCCAGTGTGAGAAAGCTGAGTCTCCCTCAGAGGTCATGGGTCTTCCAGCAGGACAATGACCCAAAACACACTTCAAAAAGCAATAGAAAATGGTTTGAGAGAAAGCACTGGAGACTTCTAAGGTGGTCAGCAATGAGTCCAGACCTGAATCCCATAGAACACCTGTGGAGAGATCTAAAATGGCAGTTTGGAGAAGGCGCCCTTCAAATATCAGGGACCTGGAGCAGTTTGCTGAAGAAGAATGGTGTAAAATTCCAGCAGAGCATTGTAAGAAACTCATTGACGGTTACCGGAAGCGGTTGATCGCAGTTACTTCGGCTAAAGGTTGTGCAACCAAGTATTAGGCTGAGGGTGCCAATACTTTTGTCCGGCCCATTTTTGGAGTTTTGTGTGAAATGATCAATGTTTTGCTTTTTCCTTCATTCTCTTTTGTGTTTTTGCATTTAAGACAAATTAAATGAAGATAATAATAGCAAAGAATTTGTGATTGCAATCATCTTCAGGAAGGAACTGAGTATTATCTGACAGAATTGCAGGGGTGGCAATACTTTTGTCCGGCCCATTTTTGGAGTTTTGTGTGAAATGATCAATATTTTGCTTTTTCCTTCATTCTCTTTTGTGTTTTTTGATTTAAGACAAATTAAATGAAGATAATAATAGCAAAGAATTTGTGATTGCAATCATCTTCAGGAAGGAACTGAGTATTATCTGACAGAATTGCAGGGGTGTCAATACTTTTGGCCACAACTGTATGTAGCCCCTCCAGACTCTCCATACTTCAACCCAGACAGCTTTGAGACCCTAAAAACTGAAGCTGCCACTTCCAGACTCCGGGCAACGTTCTCATCTACGGAGACCTCAATGCAAGGACGGGAAGGGAAAAAGATTACCTGACCACTGATAGAAACATCTATATATTTGGAGCAGATACCGACTGTACAGTCAATAAAAGCAGCAGAACACTGCTGAACCTATGCTGAAGCCTGGGACTTCGTATCCTCAATGGCTGCACCAGGGTAGACTCACTGGGAAGACATACCCTAAACTCCTATGTGGGCAGCAGTGTGATAGACTATGCCATCACAGATATGGACCCTACAAATATTGGCACCCTCATAGTCACCCCACAAACACACCTGTCAGACCACAACCAACTGCTTCTATACATCAAATCCACAAACAAGTCATCCTTACAAACCGCACAACAGACCGGCCTCTTTAGCCTGCCGCCATCCTTCAAATGGTCCAAGGTGTCTGCCCCAAAATATAAAGATGCCATCAATAGACCAGAGATCAAGGAGATCATTTCCATAATAATGTGTATGAGCTTAACCCAGAAGGAGCACAGCTGGCGGTAAGGGACCTCAACAATATTCTCTATGTCATGGCGGAAATGTCCGACCTGAAAAAAAGCATCAACAAGAGGCCGAGTAACCAAATACCAACAACTGGTGTGACAAAGAATGCAAGACCGTACGGAAGACCCTAAGAATGGCCTCAAATAAAAGAGACAGAGACCCAAACTACCCCCCTGTGAGAGAAGCCGACCAACCATACAACACAATTACAAAGCCATCCTCCGAAAACCACATCTCCACCAAACGCCTCCAACTCCGAGACGCCATTGAAGACAACAAATTCTGGGAACGGTGGAATCACCTTGGATCCAACCAGAAAAGCAACAGCCTCCACATCCAGAGTGGCCACATCTGGCTCCAGGACTTCAAGGACCTTTACAAAGACATCCCAAGTGAAGACCTGAACCCGGCACAAAAAGAGCTTGTGAGAAACTGTAAGATATGGGAGGAAAAGATCAAAGATCTCCAAAATCCTCTGAATGCACCAATCACACTGCCAGAAATAACAGAAAGGATCACACAGATAAGAGGTAAAAAAGCCAGTGGTCCAGACGGGATCCTCCCAGAAATGCTAAAATACAGCCGCCAGACATCCAGGCTGCAATAACAAAACTATTAATATCGTACTGCAGGCTGGCTGCTTCCCCAAAATCTGGAACCAAGGACTTATAACCCCAATACACAAAAAATGGGACAAGTACAACCAGCAAATTACCGGGGGTTATGTGTCAGCAGCAACCTGGGCAAACTCTTCAACAGCATCCTGAACAAGAGGATCCTCACCGAGAACAACGTCCTCAGCAAGAGCCAAGCAGGTTCATGCGAACCACGCACACTGATACATCTACACCTGCACCGCACCACTGACCACATCTACACTCTGCACCGCACCACTGACCACATCTACACCTGCACCGCACCACTGACCACATCTACACCCCTGCAACCGCACCACTGACCACATCTACACTCTGCACCGCACCACTGACCACATCTACACTCTGCACCGCACCACTGACCACATCTACACTCTGCACCGCACCACTGACCACATCTACACTCTGCACCGCACCACTGACCACATCTACACTCTGCCACCGATCAGCACCACTGACCACATCTACACTCTGCACCGCACCACTGACAACATCTACACACCTGCACCGCACCACTGACCACATCTACACTCTGCACCGCACCACTGACCACATCTACACTCTGCACCGCACCACTGACCACATCTACACTCTGCACCGCACCACTGACCACATCTACACTCTGCACCGCACCACTGACCACATCTATACTCTGCACCGCACCACTGACCACATCTATACTCTACACAGCCTCAGCAAGAGCCACGTCCACAATACAAAGAACGGGAAGATAGACGCTTGTTTCGTGGACTTCAGTGTGGCCCCCAGGACTATTCCTAAAACTGCTGGGGAGCGGAATAGGAGGCAAAACATATGATGTCATCCGAAGCTCCTACACTGAGAACAGCTGCAGGTGAGGGTCAATGGAAGGAGGACAGCTTATCTCCAACAAAGCCGAGGAGTGAGACGGGTCTGCAGCCTCAGTCCAACGCTCTTAAACATCTACATCAATGAGCTGGCGGTGGCTCTAGAGTCCTCCTCAGCACCAGGACTCACCCTTCATGACACCAAGGTGAAATTTCTGCTGTATGCCGATGACCTCGTGCTGTTATCCCCAACCGAGAAAGGTCCCCAAGATCATCTGAAAATCCTAGAGCCTTCAGCAGCACATGGGCAATGGCAATCAACCAGAAGAAAACTAATACCATGGTGTTCCGAAAAGAAAGCAGAAACCTGCTGGCCATCCTCCCTTCACGATAGACAACTGTCCACTTCCAGAAACCAACAAGTACACCTACCTGGGCCTAGAACTCAGCCAATCAGGGAGCTTCAAGCAAGCCATAGAGTTACTGAAAGACAAGGCATCCAAAGCCTTCTATGCCATCAGAAGACATCTGTACCACCTGAAGGAACCAGTAAGCGTCTGGATAAAAATCTTTACCTCCACCATTGCCCCAATCCTTGTATACGGCAGTGAGGTCTGGGGCCCAGTCTCATACCCAAAACTGGTCAAAGTGGGACGCAGGGCCGACTGAAATATTCCACCTAGAGTTCTGTAAGCATCTTCTCCAAGTCCATCGGAGCACATCAAACAGCACCTGCCAAGCAGAGCTGGGCAGACTCCCTCTACACCTCGAGATCCAGAAGAAGGCGCTGTCATTCAAGGCTCATCTACAAAGTTAGCTTCACAGACTGCCCATATGATGTCCTGTCTGAATCCTGATTAGAGGTATGCTCACACATAAGCAGGTTTTAAATACATCAGCTAGGTAGGGACTGCTTCTATCAGGGTTACCTTGTCGACGGTGAAGCAGCTTAATGTACCTTTTTTGCAAAAAACGTATAAACCAAAAACCCTGTTTTTGACATTTTTCTGACAGCAGTTGCTGGTAACTTGTATTTTAATTATAACAGTGTTTTTGTGTGATTTTTTTGTGTGGATTTTTGCACTCAGTTTTTTAGTTCAGTTTTGGTGGTGAATGGACGCGGTTATGCAGACGCGTTCATAGTGTGCACGGCTCATATTTGACTGCGTTTTGTATTATTCCTGCCCTGCAGAAAGAGGGAGGTCTCCGCCCCTCCTTTATGAGCTGTGCATACAATAGCTAGCTTCACAGACTGCCCATATCATTGATGTCCTGTCTGAATCCTGTTTAGAGGTATGTTCACACATAAGCAGGTGTTAAATACATCAGCTAGGGACTGCTTCAATCAGGGTTACCTTGTCGATGGTGAAGTAGCTTATTGTACCTTTTTTTGCAAAAAACGTATAAACCAAAAACCCTGTTTTTGACATTTTTCTGATAGCACTTGCTGGTAACTTGTATTTTTATTATAACAGAGTATTTTGTGTGATTTTTGTGTGTGGATTTTTGCACTCAGTTTTGTCATTTACAAAGCAGTAGTCTCAGCTCCTAGCATCACAAAGCCTTCCTACAGCAGGAAGCCTGCTAACACAAAGTACCCAAAGCCTCCCAACACAAAGTAAGCAAAGACAGCCTGACCAAGCCACCAACCCACATGACTTAACAAAAGGTGAAATCCAGAAGATGGTGCACAAAGGCAAAGAGGAATATCTCAGCATCTGGAGGAACGACATAAACAAATCACAGAAACTGACGATATACCAGAACCTACAGAGGGAGTACAAACTGGCTCCATACCTAGAGAAGCTGGAAAACCCCAAAGAGCGACAGATCCTGAGCCGGTACAGACTGAGCGCCCACAGCGTACTCATCGAATCAGGCGGCACCGACAGAACTACAAGTCCCGAGAGAGCAGACTGTGCCAGCAGCGCCCCCAGGAGACCGTGGAGGTGAGGCCCACTTCTTGCTGAGGTGCCCTAAATACTCCGCATTGAGGGGCACTCACTTCAAGAGACTGTCCAATTTCCTCCCAAACTTCACCTCCATGGAGGAGGAAGAGAAACTGCCAATACTACTGGGGGAAGCGGAAAGTGCAGTGGCCATAGCAGCGCAATATGTCAGTGCCTGCCACATTCTAAGAGGAGACTGATATGCCATAGACTTCTGTACTCCACCCTGGACATATGTCTTCCCCCTGGGCGCCCTCCATCCAGTGTGTAATGTATGTAAATAAAGGTATTTTTACTTAAAAACCTGTTTCTGTGTTTATTTTTATTAATAGTGTTAAATTTCCTGGTAAAAAAAAAAGTGTAGGGCTTCGCTGTATTTTCTATTGCCAGCGCAGATAAACCAAGCATCTACTGGCTGCCGACCCCCGCTGCCTGGTGTTAGCTTGACTGGAATTAAAAAAATGTAGGGGACCCAATTTTTTTTAAAGTTATTTAAATTAATAGTTAAAAAAAAAATTTGGCGTGGGCTCCACCTTATTTTCTACTGCCAGCCTGGGGGCTGGAATTCTCAGCGTGGTAAGGCCTAAGCATTTTGGGCCCCCCACGCTGGAAATTGCGGCCAGCAACCACTCCAGAATTGGTGCATCCATGAGAGACGCCAAAACTGGCGGTTACCCCGCTCTTCCAGCTGTTGTGTAGAGGTGGCAGACTGGGTAATAAAGGGGTTGATGTCAGCTTTTTTTTGGCAGCTGACATGAAGCCCTATTGCTAATGTCGCAGAAACAGAAAAGACGTGACACATAAGGGACCAACACCACAACACTGAGTCAAAAAGTGTATCAAAGGAAAAACTTTATTAATGCACAATGTGGGGAAGAGTAAAAACATTTAAAACCATGGGGCGCTCCATGGTCATAGACCGCATTGAGAACAATCACAGGAGTATGTACCATGGCAATATTATAATGGAGTACCTGACACGTGTAATTATAGGCATACAGTATATAAAGTAGTCACATATGGACCAAGGATTAATGGTCAATCGTTAAAAACAGTATGGAACATATACACAGTGTGAACAAAAACCTGTAAATGTTAGCAGGTGGCAGCCCGCATCAAATATTACAATGGGTAATATGCACACAGATGACAATTGTTCAAAGGACAGTTGTGCTTGGGTCAGAAGTTAGTAAGGCGACAGCTGCCACTCAACTAGGACAACATCAATTGTATGTTGATTATAATTATATCTGTAAAATCAGAATAGTGGTACAGGGCGTGGAGTGTCCTCTAGCGGGTGGGGTATATACTGAACCCGCCGGGTGCCAGATATCACTGAGTACAGGGTCTGGGCTGTGTCCAAGAGTGGCCGGAGCCCTCTAGTTTACCCATATGGGAAAACAGCTGTAGGGGGTATATGGTGACCCTGAACCCATATGGGGGAATCCGTTACAGTATGGCCCATCAAATAGCAGATAGCACGAGTTATGGGGTAATACAATGGAAAAAATGGCACATAGAAGTGTTCCAGCAGTACTGCTAGAGGGACATGCCTGTATTTATAAGTGCAACAGCCAGCCGGGGAACCAGGGGGTGGCTTTATTAGCCCACCAGGGGCAACAACATATATAAGCAACCAACAGTAGGGCAGTATGACCATATGTGAAATCTAGGCATAAATACATATATGAGAACACATAGGCCACAGCTATATAAGCACAGATCACAGCTTATGAACACAATGCAAATAGGCAGTATTATAGACACATAAGTGTGGTAATGCAGGGGTTAATACACGTGCTGTGCCTGAGCCCCCTCAGGTGTATTGGACCAGGAGGGGTCAGGAACAATCAATTGACCGTCAGGTGTAAAGTTACCCAGTTGCCCAGAGATTCCCACATGGTCAGTGCTGTGAGGTTACCAGAGCGAGGTAGAAGCAGTCAGACCAGGGAGCACCCAGGCCCCACGCGTTTCGCTGCTGGGACGCAGGTTTGTCAGGGAAAGTGATCACATTGTGCAAGTAAACTGCATTAAATACCTTCTCATTAGAGGACTAATGGGTACAGGCTGTTTGCAGGTGCCGCCGCAGACCTGTAGTGTGAGTGTGGTCACATGATGGTTATCATAGCGACCGGTATACAATGCCGGTGACGACTTCCTGTCTAGACCGGAAGTATGTCATAGTACACCCGGTTACTGTGTAGAGGAGTCATGTGACAGGGAGGAGCAGTGGGAGCGCTGCAGTACATACTCCCACACTGTTTTGTTTTTTTTTCCTCCTTCCCGCAGTCTGAGAGGCTAAATGAATATAATAAGTTAGAGAAATAATGATATGAAGTGGCGGTCTAAGGGAGGATCACACAGGAGGCATGATAGTATGACAGAAAGATAATAATAATAATAAACCATAACATAATAACAGGACATTGTCCATAGAATGGTCGTGTGCAGGGGACGAGCACTGTTAGTGTACAGCGTATATTCCACCATAGTTCCGCTGGTCAATAGAATTGGTTTAGAAACAATATAATGGCAGTATGCCGGAACGAACCATAATAGGTGGTCGGTTATTGGGGACCAGCAGGAGGAACATAATGTAATGACCATGTCACACACATTGGTCTTGTGAGAAATGGACAGTCCAAAGCAACAACATGGTATAGGTCCACCCATCCATGCTGGTATCAATATACATCTATGATACAATTGGTTAACCGGCCGGCCAAGGTGTGTACACGGCACGGTCAATGTTTGACCGCGTTATGTCACACCGACCATATATGTACCCAAGTGGGTGTAATTGTACATATGAAATCTGGTATGTTCTGGTGGCGTATGCAGTATTAAGTTACCGGTATACATAGACAGTTTAAAGTACCGTGGTGCCAGGATTTGTATTATGAGCAGTGTCGGTGTTGTTAGATGAATAATTGGAAAAACAAAAAACGTCATGTTGAGCCCACTAGTGCCATGGCTCGCTGGCCTCTGGTTAACAGAGGTCACCACAAGGTGTCATGTGTTACTACCATTAGAATATGCAGGACTAAGGCATCATTAGTATATCATCACCCACATCACTACAGAAATTCTGTAAGTCAATAGCAGTAATCAGGTGAATCTGCCGATGGACAGAGAGACCCTGACAATGGTCATATGAGGTTGAGTCCCGGGAACGGTCTTGGTGCAAATACCAATGGAGCCCCCTGCCCCGTATAGCCCCAGGAGCAGGCATGTTTACCAAGTTACTTGCCGGGGGTCAAGTTTACACCCAACCATGACCAAGAGCATGGGGACGTGGGCCCACATCACAGATGGAACATGGTACTGTTAATCAAATGTAAACATATAAAGCCATTAGCCCTGCGTACTGGGCAAGTTGACCCATCCTAAGAGTGGGACCACCGAATCAAGGAAGCCAGTATCTGCAATGTATCAATCATGGTACAGTGTTATTTATTATTAATGTTATTGCACATAGACGTAAATGAACAAAGGCATGAGTTTAGTATGAGGGTCACGGCGCATGCCATGTATGCACATCATAATAGAGTCAAAAGGTCAGACTGTCGTCAACACGTCAACCAGTGGTTGATGGAAAGCCACATGGTGTTGCCACCCTATAAGCAAATCATGTACAGAAATTTTGTGTAACCCTGAAAGAGAAACAATAGACGTAGGGTACAAGAAATGGGCTGCCACCTGTATGGGAAACCAAATTCAAAGGTAGTATAACAAGGGGGTTGATAGGTGGGCCAGTGTATCCCATATTTCACCATCAACCAGAGATTCATTACAAATATATACAGGGTAGTAAGGGTAGTAAATACAGTGACAATTTAAGACATTAGGCCTCATGTCATATTCTGACCAGGGCCTAAATAGGAGTAAACACAATGACCGGGGAGGGGAGTTTGTAATTGTCCAGTGGACCTACGGGGCCAAGTATAGACCAATGGTCCGTCCATGTAGGTAACTACCCGGAGGGTGAACGGGATAAGTCACGGGAGTACACATGTTCCCCATATTTGGACAGTCCCGGAGGGTGGAGTTAACAAATCAAATGGAGAACAAGGGAAATCGATTCCAAATTAAGAGTCCAGCGTAAGGGTCACAGTAGTCTTTGTCAGATGATCCACGAAGCATAGGTGTGATGAAACTCCAGACTTCAATCACCCCAGGAAGCCGGTGAATAGGAACTCTTCATTCAAACCTGTGGGGGATAGAGAGATTAATTGGTAAATCCAACGTGATTCCATGTGTAGGAGTTGTTTTGTGGTGTCTCCTCCCCTAATAGTGGTCTTCACAGAATCCAAGCCTACCACCCTCAACCCCGGGGGCAGCCAGGTTGATGGTAGAGATGTGCTTCTAAATCCTCTTACGTAATTCCTGGGTTGTTTCTCCGGTATAAACACGATCACAAGGGCAAGTAATACCATATATGACGTTGGAGCTTTTGCTATTGCTGAAGCCACGTACAGGATGCTCCTTTAAATCCTGGTGATTGACAAAATTAGAGTAAGTGGGCGCCATATATTGGCACACGTTACAGACTCCACAAGGGAATGAACCATGCAGCCTGATCCCTCGCCCCAGGGTGGTGCCTGCCTGTTTGAAATGGCTTTCAGTGAGCCGATCCCTCAGATTGGGTGCTTGTTAGGCAGTAAGCAGTGGACGATCCTCGATGAGACCCCCCAGCCTAACTTCAGAGGTTAGAATGTTCCAATTTTTTCACAGAATATGTCTTACCTCTGTCCATTGGTTGTTGTAGTCTGTTATAACTCGAAGCCGGGAGTCATCATGTCTGTCCTTGGAGCAGAGGAGACTATGCCGGTCAGTGTTCTTTGCCCGTGTGAAGGCCTGGGAGATAACTTTTCGTGGATAGCCCCGTTCGACAAAACGGTTGGTCAGATCCTTGGAATGATCTTTAAAGGAAGAGTTGGAGGAACATTTGCGTCTGGTGCGGTGGAGCTGGCCTACCGAGATACCTTGTCTCAGGTGTTGTCGGTGGAAGCTAGAAAAATTGAGAAGAGCATTAGTGGCTGTTGGTTTATGGTACAGAGTAGTCTTGAGTGTGTCTTCTTCATGATATAACTCCAGATCCAAAAAGATAGCCCTCTGTGCCGAGATGGTGTAAATAAGGAAAATATTACGGTATTGGCCTCTTGTTTCCGGCCTGTACTGAGCTTGCGCCGGCGTCTTCTCCTGATTCGCCAAGGCGCCTATCACTCAGTCATCCAGCGTCAATAGCGTATGACGCACTTCCTTTCTACACATAGATCCACATAAATCCAGTGTTCACTACGCAAATAGCGTAGATAGGTGGCGTAAGTCCCGGAATCACGGCAAACAACTTCACATATTGTTCAAATCCTTGATTAATACATCAATTATAGATTACTGCACTAATACCATTAGTACTACAAGAAAGGGACAATTAATACACAAATAGATTTCTACCCAATATCTCATCTATTCCACAAGAATCATAGTGTACACAATATATACTGATCATATTCACAAAGAAGGGAAGACAAGCATCTCAGTCACAATACTAATAAAGAGCAGTCATACTTATATCTACCTCCATTCCATGTTATATTGTACTCTCTATATGGATAAATATTACATTTGAATAGCCATATGTCTTCAAATAAAGATGGTATCATTCTCCACTAGCACCACTCTATATAATCTGTGACCATAACCTTTAAATGGAATCATACTGCAGAAGATGGACCTTAATTAAATTTAGCATTATTCTTCAATAAATGTCTATCTGCCACATATTATACCATTTCTCAATGAGAATACCACAATACCTACATTACTCCCCTTTAAAGGTTTCAATTGAAGGTGTTCGGATCAACACTATCTCCAGAACAATAATTGATGTTCAAATCTGGAATGAGATTAAAATGAAATGTTAAAAAGCGTAACTACAATAGGTGCAGGGGTTGCGTTCACACCTGGGCCCTGCAGCCTAGGGGGCCCCAAAAGTCCCTTTGACCTATAGAAAAAGACTAATACTATTAAAGAGTTGCAATAATTGGGGGCCCCGTTGGAGCTTTCGCACCGGGGCCCCTGGGCCTGAAGTTACGCCACCGATCACAGACATCCTATCTAAGTAGACAGCCCCGTTGGTCAAAGTCAGTGTTCATAACTTTTGGAGTAAGGGTTTCAAGCTCAAATATCCACCTTAATTCCTTCTTTTTTAATAAAGCCAATCTATCACCCCCCCTCCTAGGTGGAGGCACGTCATCAATTACTCTGAAGTGTGATTGGTTAACCGTATGGCCCTTGTTAGAGAAATGTCTAGGGACCGGTAGTTCTGTCATCCCCGTTCGGATTGTACTCTTATGTTTACTTGGTTCAGAATCTCTTGACAATATTGGACAGTGTCCATCACCACAATAGCCCCGTCTTTGTCGGCGGGCTGTATGGTGATGGACACATTCTCTTTTAATCGTCTGATCTCTTTTCTCACAAAACTTGTGATATTGGGTCTTCCACCCCTATATTTATTCTTTCTCAATTTATCCATGTCACTCTTCACCAATTTGGTGAAGGTCTCGATGACAGGATCATGACCTGGAGGCTCAAAATCACTCTTATCATAAAGATTTACTTTTTTTAGAGAAAGGACATCATCAGGGATAATGGACTCAATTCTCTCCTTACCGGAGAAGAATTTTGCCAACCCCAATCTACGAAAAAATGAGTACAGATCATTATCCAATTCAAACCAATCTTCAAAACCTGTCGGACAGGAGGTTAATCCCTTAGACAAAATCTTAATTTGGTCATCACTCAAATTGAAAGAAGATACATTTACCACCAATTGTTTGTCTTCACCGACATCCTCCTCAATTTGGATCTCGTCACCGACTTCAGAACGCCTCCTGCTATGTTTCCTGCCACCCCTGTGGACAAACCGGACCTGGGCCCTGGGCCTTGAGGATATACTAAAAAAAACTGTTCCTGAGGTATTCCCACCATCATCCGTAGAATCTGATTCACCTGTGAATCCAATGTGGATTGTGGTGTAGAGGGTCTTTTGAGGTTTCCTAGGTTTCTTATCACTTCTTGGTTTCCTTGGGCCTGGTTTCGGCTTTGGCCCCCGCTGATGTTATTTTTTATATTGCCAACTGTAAATATGACCCTCATTATAGTCCTCCACATCACTATACCAATTAGATCTTTTGGTATCTTCGAGGTTAGATCTGTGGGATGATCTATATTATGTATATGGTATTTGATGTATTGTTTACACTTTGCAACATTGTGATTGGTGTGTATAATGGTGAGGGAGGAGCGTATACTATAAAAGGGAACTGATTTAGTATGGGGGCTATACACTTGATGAAGGTCTGCTGACCGAAATGTCGTGTTATGGGGACATTGGAATAAAGATTTGAAGAATGATACCAACTGAAGAGGCTCTGTCCTTTTAACTTATATGGATGTGCTGTGATCCAGGTGGGTCTCCCTGGCTGGGACGTGCGCCTCAAACCCTGGGGATAAAGTGAAAACCCCTGACCGCCGGGTGCGGTGCACAACCTTGTTTTGATTGACCTGTTGGAAAAGGTGTCTGTAGGGAATACCACTCTCTGCATACACCACCCTAGAAAAAGGTTTGCAAACGAAGGTGCGCACTTGGCGCCCATGGCGGACACCTGGCGATAAAACTGACAGTCAAAGACAAAAAAGTTGTGGGTGAGCACGAAGTCTAGTAGTTCCAAAAGGAACGAGTCGTGGAGCCGGTCTGAGCCCACCTGTTGATCCAAGAAATGGGTGACTGCCAACATTCCGTCATCATGGGAGATGTTGGAATACAAGGATTCCACATCACAGGTTACAATTAACTGATCAGATGACAATGCTTAGACCTTCCTCATGTTGTTAAAAATTGTGGTATCCTTGGTGTAAGATGGTAAACCTGGACCAACGGTTGGAGGTAAAAATCAATATATTGACTGGCCATTTCGCATAGACTCCCACAACTCGAAACTATTGGCCTACCTGGCGGTTTCTCCAGGACTTGTGGACTTTCGGCAGTAGATAGAATTTGGATATCACCGGTGTCTTTACCCAAAGAAAATCTCGGACACGGGAGTTGATAATACCATATCTCGAGGCAGCATCCAGAATACTGGCAAACTTCGTCTGAAAGACAGAGGAGGGGTCTGAGGGTAGTTTGACATAGAACTTGGTGTCGTTAAGCTGTCCGTGAGCTTCCTCAAGATAAAGGGCCGTGGACCACAGCACCACGTTGCCCCTTTGTCCGCCTCCTTAATAATGAAGTCTGGGTTGTTACTGAGACTGCGGATAGCTACCCTCTCTTTGTGACAGAGATTGTTGCTCTTGATGTTATTCATAGGCATTTTGGCCACATCACATTTTATTGCTTCGAAGAAGAGATTAATGGCAGGTATGGTCAGAGAAGGGGACCTGGTTATCTTTTGCGGTGCGGAAAAGGAACCCTACCTGTTTGTGGTTAATTTTCCTCCTGTAGCTCCATTAAGGTCTGTAAGGTACGTTGTCTTATGGATTGTCATATTCCTCCATCCAATATTCCCCTATCTGCTTTGTAACTTACACATAACCCATATTCTTTCATCCTGCTTGTGTCTCTCCCTCCTGCTGATTTGCCCCCAAATGTTTCTATTACCAGCAATCTCTTTGCTTCTCTTATCCGCTGGCAACATATCTCCCAATCCGGGACCTCCACAGCACATTCCCCACTATTCCTCACTCCTATCACCCCACACCTGCAAGAAACAGCCACAATCTTTTAACTATAAAACCCATTTCCCTGACCCCCTCTCCACCGCCCTCTCTCTGGAGCACTCTGGAATGCCCGTTCCATCTGTAATAAACTCCACTTCATTCACAACCTCTTTACCTCTTGCAGACTATCCTTCCTGGGCCTCACATAAACATGGCTGACACCCTCCGACACAGCCTCCCCCGCTGCATTGTGCTATGGCGGACTTCATTTCTCCCGCACACCTCGCACTGGCAACAAACATGGTGGAGGAGTTCTTCTCCTTTCTAGCAACTGCACCTTCAACCCAATTTCTCCTCCTCCCTCCGTCATCCTCTCATCTTTTGAAGGCAACTCTGTCTATATCTACTCTCCTTCCAACCTCCAAGTGGCCGTCATTTATCGACCCCCGGGCCCGACCACTGTCTTCTTTGACCAATTCTCTATCTGGCTCCTATACTTTTCTCTGCTGACATTCCCACCATCATAATGGGCGACTTCAACATCCCATTGACACCGCCAGTCAACAGCCTCCAAACTCCTGTCACTTGCCTCATCCTTTGGCCTCTCTCAATGGTCCTCCACAGCCACCCACATAGATGGACACACACTAGACCTCATCTTCACCCCGCCTCTGCTCCCCAACTAAACCCACAACCTGCCCTCTCCACCTATCTGACCACCATTTACTTACTTTCTCATCCTTGTCCTCCTCACCTGCCACCCATGTCCACCAGGGTCACACACCCTCGCAGAAACCTCACACATCTTGACACTCACACACTCTCCAATGCCATTCTACCGCTATCATCGATATCCTCACTCCACGACACAGATAATGCCACAGCTTTCTACAACCCTACACTCACATCAGCCATTGATGCAGCTGCCCCTCTCGTTCATGGCAGAACACGACAAATCAACAGACAACCCTGGCACACAGACACCACTAAAAAGCTGCGACGAGCGTCTAGGGTTGCAGGGGCTGTGCTGCAAGAAAACACATTCACATGAAGACTACACAGCATTCAAACAAGCAATTATCACATTCAAGTCAGCACTCACCACCACTAAACAGAATTACTTTCATTACCCTCATGTCCTCTCTGTCCCACAACCCCAGGCAGTTATATACTGCCCTGACCAAAAAAATTACTAACGACATAACGTCGCGGCTAAAAGTAACAGACAGTGTTTTCTCCCCCGTCATCAACTCCTTCTTGACCTGTCTCCTCTGACATATGACTGACAGGTCCAATCACATGTCTCCTATTAGACATGGACTCCTCCTCTCTTCCATTCGGCACTGCATCTGCTCACCTTGCCTCATCAATCCTGGCTATATCCCACTTCTCCTGGATCCTTTTTACTAACCGCACATTTAGCGTCTCCCACTCCCTCACGACCTCCTCGCCTCATCCCCAAGGCTCTGCCTGAGGCCCTTGCTCTTTTCAATCTATACCCTTGGTCTGGGACAACTCATAAACGTCCCAATGGCTTCCAGTATCACCTGTACGCTGATGACACTCAGATCTACTCTCTCTGGCCCATATGTCACCTCTCTGTCTGTCCAAAATGCCGGAGTCTCTATCAGCCATATCCTCCTTCTTCTCCTCTGGCTTCCCAAAACTCAATGTAGACAAAACCAAACTCATCATCTTCCTCCATCTACACACCTTCCTTACCAGATCTATCATCACAATAAATACATCACACTTTGCCCTGTACCGGGAGTCCGCTGCTACGGAGTAACCCTTGACTCTGCCCTGTCCTTCACCGCACATCCAAGCTCTCGCCACCTCCTGCCGCCTCCAACTAAAAATATTACAGAATCTGCTGCCAACTAATCACCTCTCCTCGCTGCTCCTCACTTCTCTCCTCTGCAAATCCCTCCACTGGCTCCCAATTCACCAGCGTATCCAATTCAAACTCCTAACATTGACTTACAAAGCCGTCCACGATCTGTCCCCCATATATCTCTGAACTAATCTCCCGATATCATCCAACTCGTAACCTCCGATCTTCCCAAGACCTCCTCCTTTCCTCCACACTTGTACGTTCCTCATCTAACCGCCTGCAAGACTTCACCCGAGCATCCCCCATCCTCTGGAATTATGCACCCCAAAACGTCCAACTGTCCCCCACACTCAGAACCTGAAAACCCACCTCTTCAGAACAACCTACAGCCTGCAATGACCATAGTGACACCTCACCACCACCGGACCCAGTGCTCCACCACCACTAGACCTGGAGCTCCACCACCATTGGACCCGGTGCTCCACCACTACCAGAGCAGACTCAACCTACTGTCTCTCTCCCCACTGCCCTGTAGAATGTAAGCCCACAAGGGCAGGGTCCTTTCCCCTCTGTATCGGTCTGTCACTGTTAGTTTGTTCATTGTATTTTTAACTTGTTTGTATGTAACCCTTTATCATGTACAGCACCATGGAATCAGTGGTGCTCTGTAAATAAATAATAATAATATATGTGTTGACCCACTGCGTCACGTGACCCGCCATGTGTGTATATATGTGTGTGCGGGTATCCCCGCCCTGTCACGTGACCTGTCACATGTGAGTATACATGTACATATGTGTGTATATCTGGACCAGCTGCATCATGTCTCCCACCGTGTGTGTGTGTATATGTGGCACCCCTGATGCCAGATGCCAGCAACGTGGGACTTGGAGCCGTCCTTGCCCAAAAGCAAGAAGGCAAGGACAGGGTGATCACCAGGCAAGCCGAAAACTGCGACCCACAGAGAGGAATCCAGAAAACTACAGTTCCTTCAAGCTGGAGTTCCTAGCCTTAGTCTGGGCCATCACCGAGAGGTTTAAACACTATCTAGACTCTAGCAAATTCACAGCCTACACGGATAACAATCCGCTCACCCACCTGGAAACTGCAAAGTTGGGAGCCATGGAGCAGAGATGGATGGCCAGACTCTCCAACTACCAATTCACCATCAAATACCGGGCTGGGCATCAGAATGGAAATGCGGACGCCTCATCCAGGATGCCTCACTTATCGGAAGGAGGTGTAGATGAAGACGAGCTGGAAGAAGTGGAGTTACCTGCTTTCCATGATGTGAGGGAGACCCCGTGCCAGCAGACCCATCGAAATCTCTATACTGAAGCAGTGAACCTGTTACCTCACTTCGATTGGGAGAAAGTACAGAACCAAGACCCAGCTGTCGGCCTGATTAAACAACTGATAGCCAAGAGTCAGCGAAACTGCCTGCAAATTATCCGTCTGATGCTAGACATCTATGGAATGAACGAGGTAAACTGTTCCAATACCAAAATAAGTTATGCCGGCGGTATATAAATCCAAGCACCCATGCACAGGTGTTGCAAATCATCGTGCCGAGATCAGAGGTTTCCATGTACCAACCCGAGGCATCACCCCGTCACGTTGGTTTTACCATATAGTGAAAATGGCGACAAAAACCCCCAAAAAACAAACGTGTCATTGCACTTTTTTTGCTATTTCACTGCATTTAGAATTTTTTTGCAATTTCCCTGTACATTATATGGTAAAATAAATTATCGCATATGAAAGTACAACTCGTCCCGCAAAAAACAAGCCGTCATATGTCTATATTGACAGAAAAATAAAAACGTTATGGCTCTTGGAAGCAGGGCAGCAAAAAACGAAAATGATAAACGAAAAATTCCCGGGTCATGAAGGGGTTAAAAGCTGTCCAGATCAAATAAATTGGAGTGTTGTCAGAATCATTCTCTCTGAAGTAGTTTGTAATTGATTGCTCTATAGCACATCTGTACTTAGGATGGGTAAATAAGTAACTGTTGTTTCGCCACAGCCTATCCTCTGTTAAAACTGGGCCAATAACTATTTCAGTTAAGACAGGGGCATGGTCAGACCACAACCTTGGTTCTATCTGCACTGATTTGAATTTGGCTAAAGAAAAGATGCCTGTCAGGATCAGATCTATGCGGGAGTATGAGTTATGCCTTCCTGAGTAATGGGTAAACTCTATAGAAGATGTGTTGAGGCATCTAAATACATCATATAGCTCATTCTTACTGATCCACTGGTCTAAATTAGGAAGAAACTGTCTTGATCTGGTAGAGGAGTCCATTAAGGCGTTAGGCACCATGCCGGAGCAGGTGTTGACTGATCAAGGTTCTGCGTTTGAAGCTGAGATATTCCAAGAGTTTTGTCACTAATATGGGTGCAAGAAGATTCGAACCACATCGTACCATCCACAAACCAATGGCATGTGTGCCTTTGGAAGAAAGAAGCATGTGGCCAGAGAAGTTACCTGACTTAGTGGACATGTATAACAACATACCTATAAGTTCCACCAATGGCACACCAGCATACTTAATGCGAGCAAGACCTGGAAAATTACCAGTTGATCTCGAAATTGTAATTGTGATACCTGAAACGGATTCACCTGATGCTGATTGGGACTCGCATGCGTGGAGAAACGTCTAAACCAGATTAGACTGTGAAAAGAAAAATAGGGAGGGGGACAAAAGGCGCAATAGTGCCCTATCACTAGTGACACTTGTGTAAGGAGGTGGTGCTGTGAAGCTGCTCACCTGGTCCAGTTGTGATCCCCACAACTGGTTTGAAGGCGTTTTGGAAACAGTGTTCCAGCTGCTGCAGGACCTCCACCGACCACTGGATAGTGGTTTTTAATCCAAGACAAAGATGGGAGTACTGGTGTGCCACGGTCCGCGCTGCTGTGGTATGAAAAAACTCACCAAAGAGTCAGCAGTTATTCCATCCTTTATTTCCTCCTCTCTCCAACGCGTTTCAGCGCCACACCCGGCGCCTTCCCCTTCAGGATGTCCCTGAGGAAGGCGCCGGGTGTGGCGCTGAAACGCGTTGGAGAGAGGAGGAAATAAAGGATGGAATAACTGCTGACTCTTTGGTGAGTTTTTTCATACCACAGCAGCGCGGACCGTGGCACACCAGTACTCCCATCTTTGTCTTAAACCAGATTAGAGAAAAGCAAGAGAGAAGTTAGAACAAAAATGCACAAGCTGTTCCCTTGACACCTGGAGAAATGTTCCTTAAGAGAAAAAGAAGAGTTCATAAACTTGATGACCAATACGAAGCAGAACCCTACACAGTGCTAAATTCTAACTTCGACGATAGAAAGACTTGAGTGATCAGTAAGGACGGAGGTAGAACAACTGCAACTGTTTTTAGAGATCATCTCAAGAAATGTCCTGAACAACTAAAACCAAAAGAAGACAAAACCCCATGTACACCCCAAATAGAAGAACAAAAGGAAAAAGTGATTCATACATTAGTGTACTTGGAGATTTTCCTGAAGACTGGCCTCAATGTGAAGGAGCCATAATAGTACCTGTAATCACCTTTCTGCAACCAGTAGAGAATCAAGAAAGACTGGAAAAACCTGTAAGAATTCGAGAAGAACCTGTTCCAATTCAAGAACAACCACCCGTTGTAGCAGAGCCAGAGGATATTGCAATCGGTGTACCTGCCAGTCCTGTAGTAAGACTAAGGCCTCGCAGACAGTTACCCAGTATACCTTTAACACCTAGGTCCACTCAGAGTACAGACACTAGAGTACACCACAGACAAGCTGAGACACCTGAGCTACATAGGTCTAGCCGTAGTAACCAAGGTCAGCCCCCGTCCAGGTACGGAGAATGAGTGTAAATTGTAAAGTAAAGAAATGTAAATATGTGTCTTATATGTGAATATTAGTGTACAGATGGGTGGAGGAACTGGACTAACCCCCCATGAACATTAAGTTAGGAAAAGAAAGTTCCTGGGGGTAGAGAGAGTAACTAGGACTCCTAAGCCGAGACGAGGGAATGTAAATGTGTTGAATAATTTATTGCAACTTGAACCCTTAACCGTTAAAAGTATTGAGCTTATAGAGACTTTACCTGTAAGAACTTTTGCATTTGCTTGGACAATTTAAAAATGGACCATAGCAACGGGACTGGTTGTGGCAAAAACTCCTTTTAACAGCCTGCAGCGGATGGACTAGCGCAGTATGGACTGCTTTACCTGTTTTTCACAGTTTTTCTTAGGTTTTGTATTTTTAAATTTTGAGACTCTGTACATAATACCTGTTATTGTTATAATGTTTTGAAAAATGTTTCTCAGTCCAGGAGTACTGAACTTAACTAGGGGGGAATTTGGCACCCTGCGGTATAGGTAGCCACAAAACCACCTGGTACACAGAGGGATTTCCACTTCAGGTACCCTACACATGCAACACTTTCCACCCCAAACCTGAAGGGGGAGCTCTACTTGCCGCCTTCTAGCAAGGTCCCCTATAAATTCAGGCCCAGGGGCGGAGTTAGGCAGTGCAGTTCCAGGGAGGACTGTGAAGACATCCTGGTGAACGGTGCCGCACCAGGCCCGTGCCAGTAAGTGAGCCTAGCCAGTGTAAGGGACCCAAGAGTAAGGGTCGGAGGCAAGGCGTACTAGAAACAGAGTGGGGGCAGAGGAGCCATACCAGTTCACCCCAGGAAGCAACCCGGACACCGAAGTCCGAGTCTGCAAGGGTCCAGTCAGCCCAGCAGAAAAGACCGTAGGACCAGGGAGACCTGGTGACACTTGGAGCACAGCTACTAACAGAGCCAGGGACCGCGGAGGAGCAGCAGTGCCCATCAGACAGTTCTCACAACCTGCTATACAAGTGAGAAACACAGGAGAGGTCAGGGCCAGGTTTCAGACAAGCCAAGACTTAAGTACACACACAGTAAGAAGGAGGCCTCACAACTCAAACTGGGTATCATGCTGTGTGGGAGGCACTATGTGGCATCATACTGTGTGGGGAGCACTGTGGGCCAATGTGAGGGACCTCATATGTGGCGCCCCTGCGTACAGGTGGCCACAGAAGGGTACTGCAGCCAGGCAGTTAGGACATGGTAAACACTACACCCTCACAGCCCACATCCCCACGCATAGAAGAAGGGGTCACATCCAGCTCTGAGGTCAGATACTATATGAGACCAGAGGAGTGGTGGATGAGGAGTGGGTTGGGCACACCAGAAGGTCAGGTGACTGACAGTATATAGAGAGGGGGAGGAGTGAAGGAAGACAGTAGGCTGAAGTAGCTGAGATGCAAAGGTAGAAGGACACGCACTGCCTGGAAGAGCCTAAGCTGAGGAGCGCAGACCCGTACTGAGCCAATGCGAGCCAGATGGGGGGGAAAGCCCGTCCAAGATGCTGAAACCACCAGGAGTGTGACAGACAGAGAAGGGACGCAACCCGTGCCCTAGACAGCAGCTGAAGCTACTGACGGAAGGTGGAGAAGCCCTCCTAGATACCGAAGGAAACAGAGGAAGGAGCCTGGCAGAGCCTCATGCAAGAGGACTGTTGCAGGCTGGGCTAGAGCAGAGTGTCAGCTCTGAAGGGGACCGACGATTCACCCGGTATCCCCAGATTCACTGACGGGGAGCTTTAGTTTCAAGCTGGAGTTCCTAACTCAAAGAACAGGCAGCTCAGTGACACACTAGGACTCACAGAAGCCCGAGTCACCGCTATACTGTTCAGCGTCCGCATACACCCGTGTAAGACGGAGAAAGAGTAATAGCCCGGAAAGGTACACTAAGAGACTGTGTGAGGGGTCACAAGGAGAGAGGAGCCTGGCTGCAGGGGAGAAGGGAACCCGGAAAGGGAGAATGCAACTGAATGTTAAGAGCTGTGTAACAACTAACTTGTAAGCTGACTAAGGAACTTCAGTAAAGCTTTGGAAACCCTGCATTGCCTCCTGCCTGCTTCTATCTGCAGACCCTTTCTCCCATACAGGCTTGCATCGAGAAGATCTCAACCTGCAGAGCCACAGCCTGTCAGCACCAGCAAAGGAGGAGAGATCCCTGCAGCTGCAAAGTAAGTGTGCTCCAACAGCCTCACACACCATAGACTTTAACTCCTTACTGCCCCGGGGGATACAGTTCTCCCCACTAGAACTATACCATCCCCGCTGCCATTCCATCACCCCCGGAGGTTCTGCAGCAGCGGCGGCCCCATCGCTGGCCGCACCAAGTGGGTGGCGTCACCCGTGACATTTCCCCTGTAAATATTCCCCTTTTATTGTGCTGAGCCAGGGACACGGTCCGGACCAGGCCACCAGTGACATCCCCAGCAGCAGATCGGTCCGGCACCGAGTACCCCACGTCCCTTGGGGCTCCACAACCTGGCGACACGAACAGGATCTACCCAGTCCAAAAGAATTGGACCTTGTGTGCCTAAATCCTGTGTTCTGGACTTTTCCCGCCAAATCTGACCCTAATGGCGGCCACAGGGGACTAGCGCCATGTGCAGAGGAGGCGTTCCCAAGACTCCCATCGTGGGCCAGTCTGGTCCAAGGCGCGAAAAGAAGGTCCCGCCCTGGCTCTCCTTAACTCCGGGAGAGCCAGCTGTCACTCTCAAAGAAGAGCCGCCGCCCCTAGACCCTCCTACCAAAAAGCTGGCGCGAAATGAGAAGGAAATCGTCATCAGGAGGGGGCGGAGCAGGCAACCGGAAAAGAAGGAATCGCCATTCCAGTACACGAGGACGGAAGCGGAGGACGCAGCAACCAGCACTCCACCCGGAAGACCACGCGTGATCCCGGAGGGCCCACAGAAAGATTTAGTGGAGGAACCCGGCCGAGGAGAGACCCCGTGTGACCGAGAGGAGATGGCTGAAGGAGGAGAAGAGCGCCCCTATGTCCTAGACACCCGGAGGGGTGTACTGCGGCGGCTGCCCCCAAGGATGACACGGGCCCAGGAGGAGAACAGGACCCGGATCCAGATAGATATTGACCATTGTCAGGGCTATGAGGCCCAAGTCCAGCGACGACCCGGCTGGGTCAGAGAATCACGGGAGCCCGCGGAGAGCGAGACCGAAGGCCGTACAGCCAAAGAAAGAATAGAAACGCAGGATCTGCATCCAGAAGGGAAGGCATCCCAGATGATCCAGAAGATGGAGAAGAAGGATCAGGAGTAAGATCCGTATCCTGCATCAAGAGGAACAGATGAAGAAACTGTAAGTGTGAATGTACATTGTTCCTTATTGATCCCCCAACCTTACCTGAATGAATGCTAGCTTACCCCTGTCTGTCTTATGTGTTTTACCTGAACATTTGATGCCATGAACAATGACTGGTACGAACTTTCTCTGTAAATAGTTGAACACACTTGTGTGCTCCCCTTTGGTTTTAAGACCAGATGCACCTGAGAATTAATGCACGAACTCTGCATTTTGAGTCCAGAACTTTGAAGCTGCTTTTTGAGAAGAAGAGAATTTTATACTTTTATACAAAGTAATGTTTATAATGTGTCTTTTACAGAAGAGGGTAATGACGAGTATATACCCATGCACTTGTTTATAGTTAATGTAACGTTCCAAGAATCGTGCCTCCCGGATGGGAAGAAATCAAGAATCCATAATGTTTATTGTTATATAATATAAAAATGTTTTCAGGGTAACCAATGTCGAGTCGCGCGCGGACGCGCTGTTTAACTCCGGGAGAATGTGGCGCCCCTGCGTACAGGTGGCCACAGAAGGGTACTGCAGCCAGGCAGTTAGGACATGGTAAACACTACACCCTCACAGCCCACATCCCCACGCATAGAAGAAGGGGTCACATCCAGCTCTGAGGTCAGATACTATATGAGACCAGAGGAGTGGTGGATGAGGAGTGGGTTGGGCACACCAGAAGGTCAGGTGACTGACAGTATATAGAGAGGGGGAGGAGTGAAGGAAGACAGTAGGCTGAAGTAGCTGAGATGCAAAGGTAGAAGGACACGCACTGCCTGGAAGAGCCTAAGCTGAGGAGCGCAGACCCGTACTGAGCCAATGCGAGCCAGATGGGGGGGAAAGCCCGTCCAAGATGCTGAAACCACCAGGGGTGTGACAGACAGAGAAGGGACGGTGCAACCCGTGCCCTAGACAGCAGCTGAAGCTACTGACGGAAGGTGGAGAAGCCCTCCTAGATACCGAAGGAAACAGAGGAAGGAGCCTGGCAGAGCCTCATGCAAGAGGACTGTTGCAGGCTGGGCTAGAGCAGAGTGTCAGCTCTGAAGGGGACCGACGATTCACCCGGTATCCCCAGATTCACTGACGGGGAGCTTTAGTTTCAAGCTGGAGTTCCTAACCCAAAGAACAGGCAGCTCAGTGACACACTAGGACTCACAGAAGCCCGAGTCACCGCTATACTGTTCAGCGTCCGCATACACCCGTGTAAGACGGAGAAAGAGTAATAGCCCGGAAAGGTACACTAAGAGACTGTGTGAGGGGTCACAAGGAGAGAGGAGCCTGGCTGCAGGGGAGAAGGGAACCCGGAAAGGAGAAATGCAACTGAATGTTAAGAGCTGTGTAACAACTAACTTGTAAGCTGACTAAGGAACTTCAGTAAAGCTTTGGAAACCCTGCATTGCCTCCTGCCTGCTTCTATCTGCAGACCCTTTCTCCCATACAGGCTTGCATCGAGAAGATCTCAACCTGCAGAGCCACAGCCTGTCAGCACCAGCAAAGGAGGAGAGATCCCTGCAGCTGCAAAGTAAGTGTGCTCCAACAGCCTCACACACCATAGACTTTAACTCCTTACTGCCCCGGGGGATACAGTTCTCCCCACTAGAACTATACCATCCCCGCTGCCATTCCATCACCCCCGGAGGTTCTGCAGCGGCGGCGGCCCCATCGCTGGCCGCACCAAGTGGGTGGCGTCACCCGTGACATTTCCCCTGTAAATATTCCCCTTTTATTGTGCTGAGCCAGGGACACGGTCCGGACCAGGCCACCAGTGACATCCCCAGCAGCAGATCGGTCCGGCACCGAGTACCCCACGTCCCTTGGGGCTCCACACATACTGTGTGGGGGTGCTGTGGGGCCATGAAAGGGGCATCATACTGTGTGGGGGCACTGTGGGACCATGAGAGGGGCATCATACTGTGTGGGGGCACTGTGGAACCATGAAAGCGGCATCATGCTGTGTGGGGGAACTGTGGGGCCATGAGTGGGGCATCATACTGTGTGGGGGCACTGTGGGGCCATGAAAAGGGCATCATACTTTGTGGGGGCACTGTGGGGCCATGAAAGGGGCATCATACTGTGTGGAGGGCACGGTGGGGCCATGAGAGGGGCATCATACTGTGTGGGGGGCACTGTGGGGCAATGAAATGGACCTCATACCGGGTTGGGGCACTGTGGGACCACGAGAGGGGCATCATACTGTGTGGGGGAGCTGTGGGGCCATGAAAGGGACATCATACTCTATGGGGGCACTGTGGGGACATGCAAGGGGCATCATACTGTGTGGGGCCATGAGAGGAGCATCATACTGTGTGAGGCCATGAGAGGGTAATCATACTGTGTGGGGCCATGAGAGGGGCATCATACTGTGTGGGGCCATGAGAGGAGCATCATACTGTGTGGGGCCATGAGAGAAGCATCATACTGTGTGGGGGCATTGTGGGGCCATGAGAGGGGCCTCATACTTTGTGGGGCCATGAGAGGAGCATCATACTGTGTGCCATGAGAGAAGCATCATACTGTGTGGGGCCATGAGAGGAACATCATACTGTGTGGGGCCATGAGAGGAGCATCATACTGTGTGGGGCCATGAGAGGAGCATCATACTGTGTGGGGCCATGAGAGGAGCATCATACTGTGTGGGGGCATTGTGGGGCCATGAGAGGGGCCTCATACTTTGTGGGGCCATGAGAGGGGCATCATACTGTGTGCCATGAGAGAAGCATCATACTGTGTGGGGCTATGAGGGGCATCATACTGTGTGGGGCCATGAGAGGAGCATCATTCTGTGTGGGGCCATGAGAGGAGCATCATACTGTGTGGGGGCATTGTGGGGCCATGAGAGGGGCATCATACTTTGTGGGGCCATGAGAGGGGCATCATACTGTGTGCCATGAGAGAAGCATCATACTGTGTGGGGCCATGAGAGGAACATCATACTGTGTGGGGCCATGAGAGGAGCATCATACTGTGTGGGGCCATGAGAGGGGCATCATACTGTGTGGGGCCATGAGAGGGGCATCATACTGTGTGGGGCCATGAGAGGAGCATCATACTGTGTGGGGCTATGAGGGGCATAATACTGTGTGGGGCCATGAGAGGGGCATCATACTGTGTGGGGCCATGAGAGGGGCATCATACTGTGTGGGGCCATGAGAGGAGCATCATACTGTGTGGGGGCATTGTGAGGCCATGAGAGGGGCATCATACTTTGTGGGGCCATGAGAGGAACATCATACTGTGTGGGGCCATGAGAGGAGCATCATACTGTGTAGGGTCATGAGAGGGGCATCATACTGTGTGGGGGCATTGTGAGGCCATGAGAGGGGCCTCACACTTTGTGCGGCCATGAGAGGAACATCATACTGTGTGGGGCCATGAGAGGAACATCATACTGTGTGCCATGAGAGAAGCATCATACTGTGTGGGGCCATGAGAGGAACATCATACTGTGTGGGGCCATGAGAGGAACATCATACTGTGTGGGGCTATGAGAGGGGCATCATTCTGTGTGGGGCCATGAGAGGAGCATCATACTGTTTGGGGGGCACTGTGGGGCCATAAGAGGAGCATCATACTGTGTGCCATGAGGGGAGCATCATACTGTGTGGGGGCATGAGAGGAGCATCATACTGTGTGGGGCCATGAGGGGAGCATCATACTGTGTGGGGCCATGAGGGGAGCATCATACTGTGTGGGGGCATGAGAGGAGCATCATACTGTTTAGGGGCTTGAGAGGAGCATCATACTGTGTGGGGCCATGAGAGGGGCATTGACTCACCGTGGCCGGCTGACTCCGGTTGATACAGGCGATTCTTCTCCTTCCTTGTCACGGGTGGACCGCGCCTGCCGGTAGAGGGGCCCGGTGTAGTGCAGATCAAAATTTAAGACGTCTTGCGGGAACAGATTAAAGGGATTTTAATTTGTTTTCTTCGTGACGCCACCTATGAGTAGTTCGGTAAGGGCTACCGACGCTGCGGAACCCCCGGGGGATGGACAGCAGCAAGATGTTACGCTCCCCACAGGCTGAGCGGTGATCCCCGGAGGCTGGAGCTGCTCAAGATGTTGTGCGGCAGCTGCGGTTACCTTGTAGTGCGGACGGATAGTTCATAAGGAAGCACGGACACAGATAGTCTCTGCAACGGGTCTTTACTGTAACCAGCAGGCAGTACATGGCTTACAGTGGTTGAGTAGTAGACCGGGTGGACTCAGCAGTGATAGTGTTCCTCAGAGATCCGTAGTGTTCCTCCATTCTACCTACTTAGTTCCTTCTTGCCAGCGTCGCCCAGGAATACCAGGTCGGGTACGGGGAGGCTGCTTCAATGCCCTATCCATGATGTACGTTCTGGATGCTTTGGGGAGCCTTGGATCCCTCAGTGGGTACACCGCTGGTTAGACGACTGGAAACTGGCTGGTGGTGGGGTGCTCCTATAAAGCTGATCCTCCACTCTTCTGGTTCGCGTGGCAGAGCTGAACTGCTGCCAGCTTCGGTACCAGTGAACCGGCTGTGAGTTGTGGGCACGGGAGTCTTTTGGGAACCCGTGTAGAAATGCCCAATCCCGGTAGTTAAGGCCTCAGGTGCTGACACCCGACCGGTGACGGCCCAGGGGCCCGCACGGAGTGCGGAGCCCCCGCTCCTCTCCAAGTTCTAGTCCTAGACCCTTCTTCTCCGAGTTCTAGACTATTCTCTTTCTGTCTAGATTATTGTGTGTTCTACTCCACTACCCTAACACTCCACCCACCAGGACCTAGGATTGGTCCCCTGTTCTAGGTGTTGCATGTTGGGTTGGATCTCAGAGTTAACTATTTCACTGCTGTGTCAGAGAATATTGCGGCTGCAATACTCCCTTGTGACGCACTCATTGCGGGGCGCCACAGCATCATACTGTTTAGGGGCATGAGAGGAGCATCATACTGTGTGGGGCCATGAGAGGGGCATCATACTGTTTAGGTGCACTGTGGGGCCATGAGTGGGGCATCATACTGTGTGGTGCCATGAGAGGGGCATCATACTCTGTGGGGGACACTTTGTGGCCATGATAGGGGCATCATACTGTGTGGGGGACACTTTCGGGCTATGAGAGGGGCATCATACTGTGTGGGGGGCATTATGGGGCCATGAGAGGTGCATCATACTGTGTGGGGCCATGAGAGGGGCATCATTCTCTTTGGGGCCATGAGAGGAGCATCATACTGTGTGGGGGGCACTGTGGGGCCATAAGAGGAGCATCATACTGTGTGCCATGAGGGGAGCATCATACTGTTTAGGGGCATGAGAGGAGCATCATACTGTGTGGGGCCATGAGAGGAACATCATACTGTGTGGGGCCATGAGAGGGGCATTGACTCACCATGACCGGTTTGACACATGGCAGGCGTTTTCTTCTTTCCTCCTTGTCACGGATGGACCGCGCCTGTGGCTGTGGAGGCCCGGTGGTGCAGATCAAAGAGAGAGACGTCATGGATTGAACAGTTTTGGGGTTAAATTGTTTCGTGACGCCACCTCTGAGAGATTCGGTAACTGTACCGACGCCGCGGGGCCTCCGGGGGATGGAATGCAGCAAGATGGAATGCTCCCCACAGGCTGAGCGGTGATCCCCGGAGCCAGGAGCTGCGTAAGATGTTCTGAGGCATCTGCGGTTACCTTAGTATGCGGATAAACAGTTCATAAGGAAGCACGGACACTAAGTCTCTCTGTAACGGGTTCTTTACTGTAACCAGCAGGCAATACATGGTATACAGTGACGGGTAGTGGACCGGGTGGACTCAGCAGTAATCAGTGTCTCTCAGAGATCCACGGTGTTCCTCCATTCTAGCTAAGTTGTGTTGCCTTTGTCGCCCAGGAATGCCAGATCGGGTACAAGGAGGCTGCTTGAATGCCCTATCCGGGGTATACGTTCCGGATGCTTTGGGGAGCCTTGGGTCTTTTGGTGGGTACACCGCTGGCTAGACGACTGAGTATGGCGATGGTGGGGTGCTCCTGTAGAGCGGTCCCTCCACTCCTCTGGTTCGCATAGCAGAGCTGAACTGCTGCTAGCTTCAAGCGAACCTGTCACCCCCCCCGGGCATCAAAAGCTCTAATAGCCACCTTCTGCAGCACTAAGGCTGCATTCTGAGAAGGTGCCTATAGGCTTTTGATGCCCTTTCTAGTATGAAATATTAAGTTAGGTAAATGCTCACTCTTCAGAAGATCGAAGACCGGGAGGCGGGGTTTCACGCTCCTCCGGCCCGCCCCCTCTTGTCAATCATTGTGCGTGCCTGCTGCTGTCTCCCCTCAGTGTGGAAAATGAACGCGCGTCTCCATTCTCCTGGATGGAGCCGCGCATGCGCTGTGCGCCCGGTGTCCAGGAAGTCGACACCGGGCGCACAGCGCATGCGCGGCTCCGTGCATGAGAACGGAGACGCGCGTTCATTTTCCACACTGAGGGGAGACAGCAGCAGGCGCGCACAATGATTGACAAGAGGGGGCGGGCCGGAGGAGCGTGAAACCCCGCCTCACGGGCCTTCTGAAGAGTGAGCATTTACCTAACTTAATATTTCATACTAGAAAGGGCATCAAAAGCCTATAGGCTCCTTCTCAGAATGCAGCCTTAGTGCTGCAGAAGGTGGCTATTAGAGCTTTTGATGCCCGGGGGGGGTGACAGGTTCGCTTTCAGTACCAGCAAACCGGCTGTAGATGGGCACGGGATGATTTTGGACCCGCATTTTGATGCCCGATGATCGGTTGGTAATGCACTGGGAATAAGGGTGCTCAACCAAGGTGATGACAGGGAGATGGCCAGGGAAGGTGGCCAGGGGGCCACACGGAACTGTGCAACCCCCTCTCCTAGGTTGTAGAGCTGGTTGGTTAGCCCCTTCTCCTACGTTGCTCAGAGGGTGCTCTTCTTTCAGACACTAACTAATTGTACTAAGTTCTCCACTACACACTACCCTTACACTCCGCCCACCAGGACCTGATTGGCCCTCTATGCTAGGTGATGCATGTAGGGTATGGATCTCTGAGTTAACTGTGTTACTGCTGGGTCAGAGAATATTGCTGCGCTGTTTTGGCTGCAATACCCTCTTGTGACGCACTCGGTGCGGGGCGCCACACTCCCCCTTGGTGAAATACACTTGTCCCCAAGTGTCGCGCTACCCAAACATTACAGCGAGATTTTTAAATTTTTATAACCGTCAATAAATGTACACTTTTATTAATAACAGGTAAACATTGGCTTTAGATGTTGCAAGCAAAAAGAAAACAGGTTAACACATTCGCGGACCCGGCGGGCGGTCGGCTGTCCTTAGTTTGAGTCCAGGCTGTAGCCGCCAAGTCGCGGTGTTAGCGATTAAACAGGGAGAAGTCTCTTTGCAAAGTTCAAACAGTAAAACACTTATGAAGGGCTGTATTGTGCACCCGTATAGCGAACCACCCATCGTAGCACGCATGCCTCTCGTAGGTTATAATGTCCCCTCTATACAAGTCGCGGTCTGGATGCCCTCTTGGTAAGTGTGACTCTACATCGCGCCTCCCCACAAACACTTCTTCATGCACGCCCTCCTCCCTGGCAAAACCCCACCCGGTGGATAGGTTGAAAGTGCTCACCCTTCCTTTCTTGCGGAGTTCATCAGGTAACGGGGTTTGGCGGCGAGCCTCGGCACGAGCCTGCATGTTGGCGCGCATACGAGCCTGTCACTCCTCCCTGCGGATGCGACGTACAGCTTCGTCAGTGCGATATGGAGTGTGAATAAAGTCACTGCGACGTGTAGGCTGCTGAACGGCTTGAGTTTGGTGGGCAGTCTGGATGGGCACCCGGTTAAACGGCATCGGAGAAGGCGCTGCAGCAGCACTCGACCAACACACCCGAGCAGGTCGCTCGGCCGAAGGATCCACGGTATCTCCCCAGGCAAATCCGGTGTAGAGGTCCTCAGCGGTGCTGTGGGTCTCGTCGTCGTCATCATCCTCCTCTCCCTCAACGATCACATCGGGCTGCTCGGCGGGTAGAGATGTTAAATAGTATCTCTCCTGGTAGATGGGCGGCTGTGCTGCATAATTCTCCTCGGGGTCGTCCTGCAGGGATTCCAGGCTGCCTGCCTCTTCATCTGTTATTTCGGGCAGTGGCGTTTCAATCCCTAGAACCAGGTAGGCCTCCGGATTTGCAGAGGAGGCCTCCGGTTCTTGGGGGAAACAGGAGTCAGTCTCTGGAGTAGCATAGAAACTGGCTGTGGGTTCCGCTATAGGAACCAGGTGAGTATCGGCTTCTTCAGGGAAGCTGGTTGGAAGCTCCGGCTCTGGAATCGGCTCGGCAGTGACTTCAGTCGCTTGAACGGGGTAGATTGTGGGCCTTTTTGGAAGGATACAGTCTATGGGCTCCGGTGAGGACGCAGGGCAGGTAGTGGACGGTGGTGAGGCGGTGAAACTGGAGATATCATCCGGTCCTGGAGTGGTTGCACCCGAGCGGCTCTCCTGCATCGCACGATGTAGTCTGCTGCCCAAGCTCGCGCTCCAACTGCGGATCGTCCACTCAACGGTTTCTATCAGCCGCACCCTGAGGTCTTGCAGAGCCTCCTGCCAGAAGTCGGGGCTGCCGTCGATGGTGAGGACAGGACCCGGACCGGGATGGCCTATGGCTGCTCTGGCCTCTTCTTCCACCTGCTGCATCAGGTCATGGAGTCTTAAGCTGGCCATCTTGTAGAAGAACCACACCCGTCTCAACCGGTAACCGTCTTGTCCGAGAGCTGGTGAAGAAGAGTCTGACACTCCCACTTCCTTGGGGGTTTTTTGAATTCCAATTGTGGGAAAAAGTCTTTGATCCGCCCCCATGGTTGTTTCGAGCAATCAGGGCGGACAATGATTTTGGCGCCTTTGCCTTTGGCCCTCCCACGAAGAGGGGCGGTGGCTCACCCCTGGGCTTGCACGTGGCGGATCCTCATGGCGGGGACGCCATCTTGGCCCAACGATGAAAAGGTGGGAAAAGTTCTTTTTGGGACGAACAAAGTCCATTTTAGTGAAATAAAGTCTTTTAAGCACATTATACCCGTTAAGGAACGGGCCTGCTCGTATCCTGTTCGTGACGCCATTTTCTGACTCACCGAGACCGGTTTGACACATGGCAGGCGTTTTCTTCTTTCCTCCTTGTCACGGATGGACCGCGCCTGCAGCTGTGGAGGCCCGGTGGTGCAGATCAAAAGAGAGAGACATCATGGATTGAACAGTTTAGGGGTTAAATTGTTTCGTGACGCCACCTATGAGATTCGGTAACTGTACCGACGCTGCGGGGCCTCCGGGGGATGGAATGAAGCAAGATGGAACGCTCCCCACAGGCTGAGCGGTGATCCCCGGAGCCAGGAGCTGCGCAAGATGTTCTGTGGCAGCTGCGGTTACCTTAGTATGCGGATAAACAGTTCATAAGGAAGCACGGACACTGTAAGTTTCTCTCTAACGGGTTGTTTACTGTAACCAGCAGGCAATACATGGTATACAGTGACGGGAAGTAGACCGGGTGGACTCAGCAGTAATCAGTGTCCCTCAGAGATCCGCGGTGTTCCTCCATTCTAACTAAATGTGCTGCCTTTGTCGCTCAGGAATGCCAGATCGGGTACAAGGAGGCTGCTTCAATGCCCTATCCAGGGTATACGTTCCGGATGCTTTGGGGAGCCTTGGGTCCTTTGGTGGGTACACCGCTGGCTAGACGACTGAGTATGGCGGTGGTGGGGTGCTCCTGTAGAGCGGTCCCTCCACTCCTCTGGTTCGCATAGCAGAGCTGAACTGCTGCTAGCTTCGGTACCAGCAAACCGGCTGTAGATGGGCACGGGATGATTTTGGACCCGCTATTTGATGCCCGATGATCGGTTGGTAATGCACCGGGATTAAGGGTGCTCAACCGGGGTGGTGACAGGAAAATGGCCGGTAGAAGGTGGCCAGGGGGCCACACGGAACTGTGCAACCCCCTCTCCTAGGTTGTAGAGCTGGTTGGTTAGCCCCTTCTCCTACGTTGCTCGGAGGGTGCTCTTCTTTCAGAGACTAACTAAGTTCTCCACTACACACTACCCTTACACTCCGCCCACCAGGACCTGATTGGCCCTCTATGCTAAGTGATGCATGTAGGGTATGGATCTCTGAGTTAACTGTGTTACTGCTGGGTCAGAGAATATTGCTGCACTGTTTTGGCTGCAATACCCTCTTGTGACGCACTCGGTGCGGGGCGCCACAGTATCATACTGTTTAGGGGCACTGTGGGGCCATGAGAGGGGCATCATACTCTGTGGGGCCATGAGAGGGGCATCATACTATGTGGGTGGCACTGCAGGGCCAGGAGAGGGGCATCATACTGTTTAGGGGCACTGTGGGGCCATGAGTGGGGCATCATACTGTGTGGGGCCATGAGAGGGGCATCATACTGTGTGGGGCCATGAGTGGGGCATCATACTGTGTGGGGCCATTAGAGGGGCATCATACTGTGTGGGGGCATTGTGAGGCCATGAGAGGGGCCTCACACTTTGTGCGGCCATGAGAGGAACATCATACTGTGTGGGGGCATCAGAGGAGCATCATACTGTGTGCCATGAGAGAAGCATCATACTGTGTGGGGCCATGAGAGGAACATCATACTGTGTGGGGCCATTAGAGGAGCATCATACTGTGTGGGGCCATGAGAGGAGCATCATACTTTGTGGGGCTATGAGAGGGGCATCATTCTGTGTGGGGGGCACTGTGGGGCCATAAGAGGAGCATCATACTGTGTGCCATGAGGGGAGCATCATACTGTTTAGGGGCATGAGAGGAGCATCATACTGTGTGGGGCCATGAGAGGGGCATCATACTGTTTAGGGGCATGAGAGGAGCATCATACTGTGTGGGGCCATGAGAGGGGCATCATACTGTTTAGGGGCACTGTGGGGCCATGAGTGGGGCATCATACTGACTCACCGTGGCCGGCTGACTCCGGTTTATACAGGTGATGCTTCCTTCCTCCTTGTCACGGGTGGACCGCGCCTGCCGGCAGTGGGGCCCGGTGTAGTGCAGATCAAAAGTGAAGACGTCTTGGTGGAACAGATTAAAGGGGTTTTAACTTATTCGTGACGCCACCTATGAGTAGATTCGGTAAGGACTACCGACGCTGCGGAACCTCCGGGGGATGGACAGCAGCAAGATGTTACGCTCCCCACAGGCTGAGCGGTGATCCCCGGAGGCTGGAGCTGCTCAAGATGTTGTGCGGCAGCTGCGGTTACCTTGATGTGCGGACAGACAGTTCATAAGGAAGCACGGACACAGGTAGTCTCTGCAACGGGTCTTTACTGTAACCAGCAGGCATTACATGGTATACAGTGGTTGAGTAGTAGACTGGGTGGACTCAGCAGTGATAGTGTTCCTCAGAGATCCGCAAGTGTTCCTCCATTCTACCTAACTTGTTTGCCAGTGTCACCCAGGAATACCAGGTCGGGTACGGGGAGGCTGCTTCAATGCCCTATCCATGATGTACGTTCTGGATGCTTTGGGGAGCCTTGGATCCCTCAGTGGGTACACCGCTGGTTAGACGACTGGAAACTGACTGGTGGTGGGGTGCTCCTGTGAAGCTGCTCCTCCACTCTCCTGGTTCGCGTGGCAGAGGTGAACTGCTGCCAGCTTCGGTACCAGTGAACCGGCTGTAGGTTGTGGGCACGGGAGTCTTTTGGGAACCCGTGTAGAAATGCCCAATCCCGGTAGTTAAGGCCTCAGGTGCTGACACCCGACCGGTGACGGCCAGGGGCCCGCACGAGGTGCGGAGCCCCCGCTCCTCTCCAAGGTCTGTGTTCTAGGCTCTGCTCTAGATTCCAGGCTCTTCTGTTCTGGTCTAGACTATTGTGTGTGTTCTACTACACTACCCTAACACTCCACCCCCCAGGACCTATGATTGGTCCCTGTTCTAGGTGTTGCATGTTGGGTTGGATCTCAAAGTTAACCATTTCACTGCTGTGTCAGAGAATATTGCGGCTGCAATACTCCCTTGTGACGCACTCGTTGCGGGGCGCCACAATACTGTGTGGGGCCATGAGAGGGGCATCATACTGTGTGGGGGACACTTTGGGGCCATTAGAGGGGCATCATACTGTGTGGGGGCACTGTGGGGCTATGAGAGGGGCATCATACTGTGTGGGGGGCATTATGGGGCCATGAGAGGGGCATTATGCTGTGTGGGGGGCACAGTGGGGACATGAGAGGGGCATCATACTGTGTGAGGGCACTGTGGGGCTATGAGAGGGGCATCATACTGTGTGGGGGCACTGTGGGGCTATGAGAGGGGCATCATACTGTGTGGGGGCACTGTGGGGCCATGAGAGGGGCATTATACTGTGTGGGGGCACTGTGGGGACATGAGAGGGGCATCATACTGTGTGAGGGCACTGTGGGGCTATGAGAGGGGCATCATACTGTGTGGGGGGCATTATGGGGCCATGAGAGGGGCATTATACTGTGTGGGGCACTGTGGGGCTATGAGAGAGGCATCATACTGTGTGGGGGCACTGTGGGGACATGAGAGGGGCATCATACTGTGTGGGGGCACTGTGAGGCTATGAGAGGGGCATCATACTGTGTGGGGGCACTGTGGGGCTATGAGAGGGGCATCATACTGTGTGGGGGCACTGTGGGGCCATGAGAGGGGCATTATACTGTGTGGGGGGCACTGTGGGGACATGAGAGGGGCATCATACTGTGTGGGGGCATTGTGAGGCCATGAGAGGGGCCTCACACTTTGTGCGGCCATGAGAGGAACATCATACTGTGTGGGGGCATCAGAGGAGCATCATACTGTGTGCCATGAGAGAAGCATCATACTGTGTGGGGCCATGAGAGGAACATCATACTGTGTGGGGCCATTAGAGGAGCATCATACTGTGTGGGGCCATGAGAGGAGCATCATACTTTGTGGGGCTATGAGAGGGGCATCATTCTGTGTGGGGGGCACTGTGGGGCCATAAGAGGAGCATCATACTGTGTGCCATGAGGGGAGCATCATACTGTTTAGGGGCATGAGAGGAGCATCATACTGTGTGGGGCCATGAGAGGGGCATCATACTGTTTAGGGGCATGAGAGGAGCATCATACTGTGTGGGGCCATGAGAGGGGCATCATACTGTTTAGGGGCACTGTGGGGCCATGAGTGGGGCATCATACTGACTCACCGTGGCCGGCTGACTCCGGTTTATACAGGTGATGCTTCCTTCCTCCTTGTCACGGGTGGACCGCGCCTGCCGGCAGTGGGGCCCGGTGTAGTGCAGATCAAAAGTGAAGACGTCTTGGTGGAACAGATTAAAGGGGTTTTAACTTATTCGTGACGCCACCTATGAGTAGATTCGGTAAGGACTACCGACGCTGCGGAACCTCCGGGGGATGGACAGCAGCAAGATGTTACGCTCCCCACAGGCTGAGCGGTGATCCCCGGAGGCTGGAGCTGCTCAAGATGTTGTGCGGCAGCTGCGGTTACCTTGATGTGCGGACAGACAGTTCATAAGGAAGCACGGACACAGGTAGTCTCTGCAACGGGTCTTTACTGTAACCAGCAGGCATTACATGGTATACAGTGGTTGAGTAGTAGACTGGGTGGACTCAGCAGTGATAGTGTTCCTCAGAGATCCGCAAGTGTTCCTCCATTCTACCTAACTTGTTTGCCAGTGTCACCCAGGAATACCAGGTCGGGTACGGGGAGGCTGCTTCAATGCCCTATCCATGATGTACGTTCTGGATGCTTTGGGGAGCCTTGGATCCCTCAGGTGGGTACACCGCTGGTTAGACGACTGGAAACTGACTGGTGGTGGGGTGCTCCTGTGAAGCTGCTCCTCCACTCTCCTGGTTCGCGTGGCAGAGGTGAACTGGTGCCAGCTTCGGTACCAGTGAACCGGCTGTAGGTTGTGGGCACGGGAGTCTTTTGGGAACCCGTGTAGAAATGCCCAATCCCGGTAGTTAAGGCCTCAGGTGCTGACACCCGACCGGTGACGGCCCAGGGGCCCGCACGAGGTGCGGAGCCCCCGCCCTCTCCAAGGTCTGTGTTCTAGGCTCTGCTCTAGATTCCAGGCTCTTCTGTTCTGGTCTAGACTATTGTGTGTGTTCTACTACACTACCCTAACACTCCACCCCCCAGGACCTATGATTGGTCCCCTGTTCTAGGTGTTGCATGTTGGGTTGGATCTCAAAGTTAACCATTTCACTGCTGTGTCAGAGAATATTGCGGCTGCAATACTCCCTTGTGACGCACTCGTTGCGGGGCGCCACAATACTGTGTGGGGCCATGAGAGGGGCATCATACTGTGTGGGGGACACTTTGGGGCCATTAGAGGGGCATCATACTGTGTGGGGGCACTGTGGGGCTATGAGAGGGGCATCATACTGTGTGGGGGGCATTATGGGGCCATGAGAGGGGCATTATGCTGTGTGGGGGGCACAGTGGGGACATGAGAGGGGCATCATACTGTGTGAGGGCACTGTGGGGCTATGAGAGGGGCATCATACTGTGTGGGGGCACTGTGGGGCTATGAGAGGGGCATCATACTGTGTGGGGGCACTGTGGGGCCATGAGAGGGGCATTATACTGTGTGGGGGCACTGTGGGGACATGAGAGGGGCATCATACTGTGTGAGGGCACTGTGGGGCTATGAGAGGGGCATCATACTGTGTGGGGGGCATTATGGGGCCATGAGAGGGGCATTATACTGTGTGGGGGCACTGTGGGGCTATGAGAGAGGCATCATACTGTGTGGGGGCACTGTGGGGACATGAGAGGGGCATCATACTGTGTGGGGGCACTGTGAGGCTATGAGAGGGGCATCATACTGTGTGGGGGCACTGTGGGGCTATGAGAGGGGCATCATACTGTGTGGGGGCACTGTGGGGCCATGAGAGGGGCATTATACTGTGTGGGGGGCACTGTGGGGACATGAGAGGGGCATCATACTGTGTGAAGGCACTGTGGGGCTATGAGAGGGGCATCATACTGTGTGGCGGGCATTATGGGCCATGAGAGGGGCATTATACTGTGTGTGGGGCATTATGGGGCCATGAGAGGGGCATTATACTGTGTGGGGGCACTGTGGGGACATGAGAGGGGCATCATACTGTGTGAGGACAAGAGAGGGGCACCATACTGTGTGGGACTATGAGGGGTATCATACTGTGTGGGGGCACTATAGGGCTATAAGAGGGGCATCATACTGTGTGGGGCTATGAGACGGGCATCATACTGTGTGGGGGCACTGTGGGACTATGAGGGGCATCATACTGTGTGGGACTATGAGGGGGGCATCATACTGTGTGGGGCTATGAGAGGGGCATCATACTGTGTGGGGCTATGAGAGGGGCATCATACTGTGTGGGGCTATGAGAGGGGCATCATACTGTGTGGGACTATGAGGGGCATCATACTGTGTGGGACTATGAGGGGGGCATCATACTGTGTGGGACTATGAGAGGGGCATCATACTGTGTGGGACTATGAGGGGGGCATCCTACTGTGTGGGGCTATGAGGGGGGCATCATACTGTGTGGGGCTATGAGAGGGGCATCATACTGTGTGGGGCTATGAGAGGGGCATCATACTGTGTGGGACTATGAGGGGCATCATACTGTGTGGGGGCACTATAGGGCTATGAGAGGGGCATCATACTGTGCGGGGCTATGAGAGGGGCATCATACTGTGTGGGGGGCACTGTGGGACTATGAGGGGCATCATACTGTGTGGGACTATGAGGGGGGCATCATACTGTGTGGGGCTATGAGAGGGGCATCATGCTGTGTGGGGCTATGAGAGGGGCATCATACTGTGTGGGGCTATGAGAGGGGCATCATACTGTGTGGGACTATGAGAGGGGCATCATACTGTGTGGGGCTATGAGGGGGGCATCATACTGTGTGGGACTATGAGAGGGGCATCATACTGTGTGGGACTATGAGGGGGGCATCATACTGTGTGGGGCTATGAGGGGCATCATACTGTGTGGGACTATGAGAGGGGCATCATACTGTGTGGGGGCACTATGGGGCTATGAGAGTGGCATCATACTGTGTGGGGGGCACTGTGGGACTATGAGAGGGGCATCATACTGTGTGGGGGGCACTATGGGACTATGAGAGGGGCATCATACTGTGTGGGGGCACTATGTGGCCATGAGAGGGGCATCATACTGTGTGGGGGCACTATGGGGCTATGAGAGTGGCATCATACTGTGTGGGACTATGAGAGGGGCATCATACTGTGTGGGGGCACTATGGGGCTATGAGAGTGGCATCATACTGTGTGGGGCTATGAGAGGGGCATCATACTGTGTGGGGCTATGAGAGGGGCATCATACTGTGTGGGGCTATGAGAGGGGCATCATACTGTGTGGGGCTATGAGGGCATCATACTGTGTTCATACTGTGTGGGCTATGAGGGGCATCATACTGTGTGGGGCTATGAGGGGGCATCATACTGTGTGGGGCTATGAGAGGGGCATCAATACTGTGTGGGGCTATGAGGGGCATCATACTGTGTGGGGCTATGAGGGGCATCATACTGTGTGGGGCTATGAGGGGCATCATACTGTGTGGGGCTATGAGGGCATCATACTGTGTGGGGCTATGAGGGGCATCATACTGTGTGGGGCTATGAGGGGGCATCATACTGTGTGGGGCTATGAGGGGGCATCATACTGTGTGGGGCTATGAGGGGGCATCATACTGTGTGGGCTATGAGGGGCATCATACTGTGTGGGCTGTTGGCTGATGAGGGGGCATCATACTGTGTGGGGCTATGAGGGGCATCATACTGTGTGGGCTATGAGGGGGCATCATACTGTGTGGGGCTATGAGGGGGCATCATACTGTGTGGGACTATGAGGGGGCATCATACTGTGTGGGGCTATGAGGGGGCATCATACTGTGTGGGGCTATGAGGGGCATCATACTGTGTGGGGCTATGAGGGGACATCATACTGTGTGGGGCTATGAGGGGCATCATACTGTGTGGGGCTATGAGGGGGCATCATACTGTGTGGGGCTATGAGGGGCATCATACTGTGTGGGGCTATGAGGGGGCATCATACTGTGTGGGCACTATTGTCGAGGGGCATCATACTGTGTGGGGCTATGAGGGGCATCATACTGTGTGGGGCTATGAGAGGGGCATCATACTGTGTGGGCTATGAGGGGGCATCATACTGTGTGGGGCTATGAGGGGCATCATACTGTGTGGGGCATGAGGGGCATCATACTGTGGGGCTATGAGGGGCATCATACTGTGTGGGGCTATAGAGGGGCATCATACTGTGTGGGGCTATGAGAGGGGGCATCATACTGTGTGGGGCTATGAGGGCATCATACTGTGTGGGGCTATGAGGGGGGCATCATACTGTGTGGGACTATAGGGGCATCATACTGTGTGGGGCATGAGAGGGCATCATACTGTGTGGGGCTATGAGGGGGCATCATACTGTGTGGGGCTATGAGGGGGCATCATACTGTGTGGGGCTATGGGGGGGCATCATACTGTGTGGGCTATGAGGGGGCATCATACTGTGTGGGGCTATGAGGGGGCATCATACTGTGTGGGGCTATGAGGGGCATCATACTGTGTGGGGCTATGAGGGGCATCATACTGTGTGGGGCTATGAGGGGGCATCATACTGTGTGGGGCTATGAGGAGGGCATCATACTGTGTGGGGCTATGAGGGGGCATCATACTGTGTGGGGCTATGAGGGGCATCATACTGTGTGGGGCTATGAGGGGCATCATACTGTGTGGGGCTATGAGGGGGCATCATACTGTGTGGGGCTATGAGGGGGCATCATACTGTGTGGGGCTATGAGGGGCATCATACTGTGTGGGGCTATGAGAGGGGCATCATACTGTGTGGGGCTATGAGAGGGGCATCATACTGTGTGGGACTATGAGGGGCATCATACTGTGTGGGGCTATGAGGGACATCATACTGTGTGGGGCTATGAGGGGCATCATACTGTGTGGGGCTATGAGGGACATCATACTGTGTGGGACTATGAGGGGGACATCATACTGTGTGGGACTATGAGGGGCATCATACTGTGTGGGGCTATGAGGGACATCATACTGTGTGGGACTATGAGGGGGACATCATACTGTGTGGGGCTATGAGAGGGGCATCATACTGTGTGGGGCTATGAGAGGGGCATCATACTGTGTGGGACTATGAGGGGGACATCATACTGTGTGGGACTATGAGGGGGACATCATACTGTGTGGGACTATGAGGGGCATCATACTGTGTGGGGCTATGAGAGGGGCATCATACTGTGTGGGGCTATGAGGGGGACATCATACTGTGTGGGACTATGAGGGGGACATCATACTGTGTGGGACTATGAGGGGGACATCATACTGTGTGGGACTATGAGGGGCATCATACTGTGTGGGGCTATGAGAGGAACATCATACTGTGTGGGACTATGAGGGGCATCATACTGTGTGGGGCTATGAGAGGGGCATCATACTGTTTGGGGCTATGAGAGGGGCATCATACTGTGTCACACAAGTCTTCCTCTATCCCCTTGTTGCACATTAGGCGCCGTTCTCACGTTTGGCCGCCAGGTGGCGAGCACACCGCGCTCTAATACAATACAATCTTCCTCTATCCCCTTGTTGCACATTAGGCGCGGTTCTCACATTTGGCCGCCAGGTGGTGAGCACACCGCGCTCTAAGCAGTGACAGGAAGTGAAGGCGTCACCATGACAACAGAGGCGAAACATGGCCGCGGCCTAGCGGATCCGGGGCCCGGGGAGAGCGGGGCATGGAGCACAGCTACACCGAGGCCGTGGCGGCGTCTCTGGTCAGGGAGTTTCTCAGCAGGAAGGTACAGGCGCCATGTGTGACCGCAGAGGTGACTATAGCTCCCAGCATGCCTCACTGCTCAGCACTGTCCGGGCATGCTGGGGGTTGTGGTGTCACTGGAACCGCCCTGTGTGACTGTGTGTGAGGTGACATTACAACGCGGGGTCCTGGGAGCGAGGTCCGTCTGTCTGTCCATCATAGTGAGCGAGGTCCGTCCGTCATAGTGAGCGAGGTCCGTCTGTCTGTCCATCATAGTGAGCGAGGTCCGTCTGTCTGTCCATCATAGTGAGCAAGGTCCGTCTGTCTGTCCATCATAGTGAGCGAGGTCCGTCTGTCTGTCCATCATAGTGAGCGAGGTCCGTCTGTCTGTCCATCATAGTGAGCGAGGTCCATCCATCATAGTGAGCGAGGTCCATCCGTCATAGTGAGCGAGGTCCGTCCGTCATAGTGAGCGAGGTCCGTCTGTCTGTCCATCATAGTGAGCGAGGTCCGTCCGTCCGTCATAGTGAGCGAGGTCCGTCCGTCCGTCATAGTGAGCGAGGTCCGTCCGTCCGTCATAGTGAGCGAGGTCCTTCCGTCCGTCATAGTGAGCGAGGTCCGTCCGTCCGTCATAGTGAGCGAGGTCCGTCTGTCTGTCCATCATAGTGAGCGAGGTCCGTCCGTCCGTCATAGTGAGCGAGGTCCGTCTGTCTGTCCATCATAGTGAGCGAGGTCCGTCCGTCATAGTAAGCGAGGTCCGTCCGTCATAGTGAGCGAGGTCCGTCTGTCTGTCCATCATAGTGAGCGAGGTCCGTCCGTCATAGTAAGCGAGGTCCGTCCGTCATAGTGAGCGAGGTCCGTCCGTCCGTCATAGTGAGCGAGGTCCGTCCGTCCGTCATAGTGAGCGAGGTCCGTCCGTCATAGTGAGCGAGGTCAGTCCGTCCGTCCGTCCATCCGTCATAGTGAGCGAGGTCCATCCATCGTCATAGTGAGCGAGGTCCGTCCATCCGTCATAGTAAGCGAGGTCCGTCATAGTGAGCGAGGTCCGTCCATCCGTCATAGTGAGCGAGGTCAGTCCGTCCGTCCATCCGTCATAGTGAGCGAGGTCCGTCCATCCATCATAGTGAGCGAGGTCCGTCCATCCGTCATTGTGAGCGAGGTCCGTCCGTCTGTCATAGTGAGCGAGGTCCATTCGTCTGTCATAGTGAGCGAGGTCCGTCCATCCATCATAGTGAACGAGGTCCGTCCGTCTGTCCGTCATTGTGAGTGAGGTCCGTCTGTCCGTCATAGTGAGCTCAGTCCGTCTGTCTGTCATAGTGAGCTCAGTCTGTCCGTCTGTCATAGTGAGTTCGGTCTGTCCGTCTGTCATAGTGAGCTCGGTCCGTCCGTCTGTCTGTCATAGTGAGCTCGGTCCGTCCGTCTGTCATAGTGAATTCGGTCCGTCCGTCTGTCATAGTGAGCGAGGTCCGTCCATCCATCATAGTGAGTTCGGTCCGTCCGTCTGTCATAGTGAGTTCGGTCCGTCCGTCTGTCATAGTGAGCGAGGTCCGTCCGTCTGTCATAGTGAGCGAGGTCCGTCCATCCGTCATAGTGAGCGAGGTCTGTCCATCCGTCATAATGAGCGAGGTCCATCCGTCTGTCATAGTGAGCGAGGTCCGTTCGTCTGTCATAGTGAGCTCGGTCCATCTGTCTGTCATAGTGAGCGAGGTCCGTCCATCCGTCATAGTGAGCGAGGTCTGTTCGTCTGTTATAGTGAGCTCGGTCCGTCCATCCATCATAGTGAGCTCGGTCTGTCCATCCGTCATAGTGAGGGAGGTCCATCCGTCATAGTGAGCGAGGTCCGTTCATCCATCATAGTGAGCGAGGTCTGTCCATCCGTCATAGTGAGCGAGGTCCGTCCATCCGTCATAGTGACCTCGGTCCGTCCATCCGTCATAGTGAGCGAGGTCTGTCCATCCGTCATAGTGAGCGAGGTCCGTCCATCCGTCATAGTGAGCGAGGTCCGTCCATCCGTCATAGTGAGCAGGTCTGTCTGTCCGTCTGTCTGTCTGTCATAGTGAGCGAGGTCCGTCCATCCGTCATAGTGAGCGAGGTCCGTCCATCCGTCATAGTGAGCGAGGTCCGTCCATCCGTCATAGTGAGCGAGGTCCGTCCATCTTTCATAGTGAGCGAGGTCTGTCCGTCGCGTCTAGTCTGTCATAGTGAGCGAGGTCCGTCCATCCGTCATAGTGAGCGAGGTCCGTTCATCTGTCATAGAGGTCGAGGTCTGTCCATCCATCATAGTGAGTTCGGTCCATCTGTCTGTCATAGTGAGCGAGGTCCGTTCGTCTGTTATAGTGAGCTCGGTCCATCTGTCTGTCATAGTGAGCGAGGTCCGTCCATCGTCATAGTGAGCGAGGTCCATCTGTCATAGTGAGCGAGGTCCGTCCATCCATCATAGTGAGCGAGGTCTGTCCATCCGTCATAGTGAGCGAGGTCCGTCCGTCCGTCATAGTGAGCGAGGTCCGTCCATCCGTCATAGTGAGCGAGGTCCGTTCATCTGTCATAGTGAGTTCGGTCCATCTGTCTGTCATAGTGAGCGAGGTCCGTCAATCCATCATAGTGAGCTCGGTCGGTCCCGTCCGTCTGTCATATAGTGAGCTCGGTCCGTCCGTCTGTCATAGTGAGCTCGGTCTGTAGTGTCCGGAGTATCAGTGTCACATTTCCCCCATATGTATCTCCGCTTTGTCCTCTGATGTTCGGCCGCTCTCTGTAACGTCCCGTGTTTCTCCCCAGGGGCTGAAGAAGACGAGCGCAGCTCTGGAGGTGGAGAGTCCTCGCTGCTCACAAAGTATTAATAATAGGAACGAGCTGCGGAGCGTCCTGCACCTGGAGACTTTGTACCTGGAGAATAAGGTAACTGAGCACACCGGGGGTCCGATAATCCGGAGAATAATCTGGAGACGACCGATAATCCGGAGAACCCTGATAATCCAGAGATGCCTGGTCAGGTGCCGCTCAGCTCCTCACTGTATGAATGGATGTTCTACAAGTCCTGCAAATGTAATAACTCAGCTGAGGGTTTGTGACAGTTGCAGGCAGTCTACACAGTCATCTGTGCTGGTAGTTTGTTACATTGTATCAGTGCAGGTAACACGTGTTCTGTAGCAGCTGTTCTCTAGGCTGCAGGATCTCCAATAATCCAGATATCCTGGTCATTATCAATGTGGATATTGATGCCTTTTCCTTGGATAGTTCATCAGTATAAGGCCTATGGGGGTCCTCAGCCCCCTCCATCCACCTAGTCAGTAGCATATGATGAGTGGAAATAACAGCGCCATTGACTGTGTAGTGGTCATGAGTGGTACTGCAGCTTTCTTAGGGATGGGCCATAACTTGGTGACTTGAGAATTGCCTTTGAATGTCTTGTTTTGTTTCCTCCCAGTTGGTGGACAGACCCCTGAAGACCCTCCTGGAGCTCATCACTAAGTATTTCCTAGAAAGTTTTGATAAAAATAAAAAGTTGAAAATGACCGGAGACCAAAACACGGAGACCACAAAGATATTTACCAAAGGGAATCGGAAGAAAGAGTCTGCGTCCTCCCCCCTGGACGTGTATGACCTCTCCGATGAGGACGCCGGCGAGAGCTGTGCTGTGTCCACCTCCAGCGCCACCGTCCTCCACAGGTAACCACCGGGGGGTGCCACTCCTGCTGGTGTGATGGGCGGCCAGGCGTGTGCAGTTTAACCCATTCATGTCACAGTCTTTTTGTTTTTTCCTCCTCTTTTTCCAAATGACAACCTTCTTATTCTTCCCTATCCATCGCTGTACGGGGGCTTGTGTTTTTTTGCTGAATGAGTTGTATTTTGTATTCACACCATTCACTTTACCATATAACGTACTGAAAAACAGAGAATTTCCAAGTGCAGGGAAGAAAAAATACAATTCTGCCAATTTTTGAATTTTGTTTTAACGACATTGATGAAGTGATAAAAATGACTGGTCGGCGGGAGTCTCTGGGCTCGGCGGGAGTCTCTGGGCTCGGCGGGAGTCTCTGGGCTCGGCGGGAGTCTCTGGGCTCGGCGGGAGTCTTCTGGGGCCGACGGGAGTCTTCTGGGGCCGACGGGAGTCTTCTGGGGCCGGCGGGAGTCTCTGGGGCTCGGCGGGAGTCTCTGGGGTCGGCGGGAGTCTTCTGGGGTCGGCGGGAGTCTTCTGGGGCCGGCGGGAGTCTTCTGGGGCCGGAGGGAGTCTTCTGGGGCCGGCGGAGTCTTCTGGCGCGGAGTCTTCTGGGCCGGCGGGAGTCTTCTGGGCCGGCGGGAGTCTTCTGGAGCCGGCGGGAGTCTTCTGGAGCCGGCGGAAGTCTTCTGGGCCGGCGGAGTCTTCTGGGGCCGGCGGGAGTCTTCTGGGGCCGGCGGGAGTCTTCTGGAGCCGGCGGGAGTCTTCTGGAGCCGGCGGGAGTCTTCAGGGGCCGGCGGGAGTCTTCAGGGGCCGGTGGGAGTCTTCAGGGGCCGGCTGGACTCTCTGGGCCGGCGGGAGTCTTCTGGGGCCGGCGGGAGTCTTCTGGGGCCGGCGGGAGTCTTCTGGGGTTGGCGGGAGTCTTCTGGGCCGGCGGGAGTCTTCTGGGCCGGTGGGAGTCTCTGGGTCAGGACTCTTTGGATCCGTCCAATTACTACAATATCTAACTTGTAAAACCAAAAATATGAGCCAGACAGATTGGAGTTTTACAAATATGTTTTTTATATATTTTTTCTCTCTATCTGTATGTTTTTTAGTGACGTGGCAGCCGTGTGAATCCTCACCGGCCGCCCAGCTGAACGTCATGGCCCCGGGACGTTGCGTCGCTCATCCCCTCACTGATTGCTCCGGCCTATAGCAGGATTATATCATTATAACCTGTTCATGTCTTACAGGGGTGGAAGCCATAACCCGTCATATAATCATAAGGAACGACCCCGTACCGTGAACGACAACTACAGAAAGTCAGAAAACAGCAGCAACATGAACGAAAAGGAGGCAATCCTCACCAGAGAGCCGAAGAGGGAGACGTCCGGGCCCCCGAGGGTGCAGCCGAGGCTCCGAGGCCCAAATCCAGCCGGATCATTGTACGAGGGATGATGTCCGGCCCCATAGCCAGCGCCCAGGAGGTGAGTGCTGCTGCCTGGCAATGTCTATAGGAGGACAAGTACTGGAAGGTTGTTACACAATTTGTGTTTTTTGTAAAAATCCTGATCTGGCCACGATTACAACTCGACGCCGTCACATCCATGACGTGTGTCACCCCTGACTCCACATTACTGAACCGCTCAGACAAGGCTGCCGCCTGGACCCGCCGTCTGCAAAACCTTCTCATGGCTATTTCTTCCATAGGATTCGCTGAAAAAAAGGTCGCAGAGACGTTCCTCTGCATCTCACCAGTCAGTCCAAGCCAAAGACGATCCCCAGACCACTGTCCAACAAGGAATCACCAGGGAGCCTGCGAAAACCCCCCGAACCCGGCACTGCAACTGGGCAAGGACTTCTCTGCCAAACTACTGGCCCCCGCTACCACAAACCCCACACCAAGGAGCCCGAACCTCGTGTCCATTACTAAACAACCGCCTGAGGAAGAGGAGGAGAGCGCAGCGGACGCCTACAGAGACTTCCGAAGGAAACTGGGCTTAGGAGAACAAGACAAAAATCAAAAACCATCGAAGAAAAGACAAGGGTTATCTGCTGCCAGGAGGTGAGGGCATCAGGTGCACAGTATATAGTATATACTATACACTGTATCCAGTACTTATCTGTATTATACTCCAGAGCTGCACTCACTATTCTGCTGGTGGAGTCACTGTGTACATACATTACATTACTGATCCTGAGTTACCTCCTGTATTATACTCCAGAGCTGCACTCACTATTCTGCTGGTGCATTCACTGTGTACATACATTACATTACTGATCCTGAGTCACCTCCTGTATTATACTCCAGAGCTGCACTCACTATTCTGCTGGTGCAGTTACTGTGCACTTACATTACATTACTGATCCTGAGTTACCTCCTGTATTATACTCCAGAGCTGCACTCACTATTCTGCTGGTGGAGTCACTGTGTACATACATTACATTACTGATCCTGAGTTACCCCTTGTATTATACTCCAGAGCTGCACTCACTATTCTGCTGGTGCAGTCACTGTGTACATACATTACATTACTGATCCTGAGTCACCTCCTGTATTATACTCCAGAGCTGCACTCACTATTCTGCGGCTGCAGTCACTGTGTACATACATTTATTCCTGTAGTGTCCACCAGGTGTCAGTGTTGCTCAGTCTTGTTCTCATCTTCTCTATCTGATCAGTACGTTTCCTCTCCCCGTCTTGCCGGTGTCTCATTGAGTATCAAGTACATTTTGTAGTGCAGTCTGGGGACGACTATCCTCGCTCTGCTCCTGTATACGCTGTGGATTTGGGGTCCGCGCTCCTCCATGTTGGGCCCCTGCTCGAAATGATTAGATTAGAGTGGCAAAATGTGAAAAGCTGTGTGTGAATTTGGGTGTGTAGGGTCAACATGGGCAACCAGACCCCAGGATTCAGAGCCAACAGCTATGCCCATCCACAGATGCCGGCGCCACAGGACGGGGACATCCAAGTAATAAATATTAACCCCCCCATTATGGTTAACAATGAAGGTCTCCATTGAGTGAGAGGAAACCGAGGTCTTGCGGCATTCATACAGAGAACTCTATGCAGTGGGAGGGTCAGGATGAGCGGCTCTATTGCTTGTTACCAGGGGGGCGGCTGCTGGGTGTAGAATTGTATGTAGATGGCACTATACGTTTGTGATATTGGATGGAGTCTGTGCCCCCCGGGGCATTGTGTGCGGCCCGGTGACTGGCACACAATACTGGGAAGTGGCTGGAGAGAATCCTTACATAACCCCAGAATAACAGCAGGATTCCATTTACTGCTTCCTAGCTCTGTGCCCGCCTGACATCCCCCGGGCCGCGGACCCTCATAAAGACAAGCATGTGTTTCCAGTCTGTACTGACGCCAATGCCCCTGAGTGATGGCAGACAGGAAGCCGAGGAAGAATAGTGCAGCTGGCAGCCTCCTCCAAACCCTCTGTAACTGGCACAGCCTGGGAAGAAGGGGCCGAGCATGGGGCGCTGGCGTGCCCCCTAATGTTTACGACAGCTGCATGGGCCAAACACTGAGCACGTTGGAGGGTCACACCCTGAATAGGGGATGATGCAAGCAGGTAAGAGGTGTATGACCTTAAATCAGGCCGATAGAGGACAGTGCTCCAGGCCGAGAGAGGACGGTGCTCCAGGCCGAGAGAGGACGGTGCTCCAGGCCGAGAGAGGACGGTGCTCCAGGCCGAGAGAGGACGGTGCTCCAGGCCGAGAGAGGACGGTGCTCCAGGCCGAGAGAGGACGGTGCTCCAGGCCGAGAGAGGACGGTGCTCCAGGCCGAGAGAGGACAGTGCTCCAGGCCGAGAGAGGACAGTGCTCCAGGCCGAGAGAGGACAGTGCTCCAGGCCGAGAGAGGACAGTGCTCCAGGTCCGAAGGAGGACGGCTCCAGGCCGAAGGGAGGACGGGCTCCAGGCCGAAGGGAGGACGGGCTCCAGGCCGAAGAGGAGGACAGTGCTCCAGGTCCGAAGGGAGGACAGGCTCCAGGCCAAAGAGAGGACGGCTGCTCCAGGTCCGAGAGAGGACAGTGCTCCAGGTCCGAGGAGGACCAGTGCTCCAAGTCCGAGAGAGGCCCGCGCTCCAATGGCCCGCTCAAGGAGGAAGGACCAGTCCAGGCTCAGTGGCCGTGCTCCGGGCCGAAATTGGACCGCCTCCAGGCCGAGGGAGGACCGCGCTCCAGGCCGAGGGAGGACCGGCTCCAGGCCGAGAGAGGACCGCGCTCCAGGGCCGAGGGAGGCCCGCGCTCCAGGGCCGAGGGAGCACCGCGCTCCAGGGCCGAGGGAGGACCGCGTTCCAGAGCTGAGGGAGGACCGCGCTCCAGGTCCGCGGGAGGACCGAACTATAGGGGCGAGAGAGGGCCAAGCTCCAGCCTGAGGGAGGACTGCGCTTCGGGGCCAAGAGAGTACCATGCTCCGGGGCTGAGGGAGGCCGAACTTCGATGCTCCAGCTCTAGGGAATGCTGCGCTCTAACCTGAGGAAGGGTCACGCCCCAGCCCGAGAAGAAATGATGGAAGCAGTGGGCAGTCACTAAATACTGAGGATGGAGAAGACGGGCGGTCACTGAATACTGAGGATGGAGGAGACAGGCGGTCACTGCATACTGAGGATGGAGGAGACGGGCAGTCACTGAATACTGAGGATGGAGGAGACGGGCGATCACTGAATACTGAGGATGGAGGAGACGGGCGGTCACTGAATACTGAGGATGGAGGAGACGGACGGTCACTGAATACTGAGGACGGAGGAGACAGGCGGTCACTGAATACTGAGGACGGAGGAGACGGGCGGTCACTGAATACTGAGGACGGAGGAGACGGGCGGTCACTGAATACTGAGGACGGAGGAGACGGACGGTCACTGAATACTGAGGACGGAGGAGACGGACGGTCACTGAATACTGAGGACGGAGGAGACGGGCGGTCACTGAGTACTGAGGACGGAGGAGACGGGCGGTCACTGAATACTGAGGACGGAGGAGACTGGCGGTCACTGAATACTGAGGATGGATGAGACGGGCGGTCACTGAATACTGAGGATGGAGGAGACGGACGGTCACTGAATACTGAGGATGGAGGAGACGGGCGGTCACTGAATACTGGCTCGGAAGGAGACGCCGGCTGGGTGACTGAAACTTGCGATGCCAGGGTAGGGAATGCTGCGCGTCACTGAGATACTGAGGACGAGAGATGGAAGGGGCAGTCACTAAATACTGAGGACGGAGGAGACGGGCGGTCACTGAATACTGAGGATGGAGGAGACGGGCGATCACTAAATACTGAGGATGGGGAGACGGCGAGTCACTGAATACTGAGGATGGAGGAGACGGGCGGTCACTGAATACTGAGGATGGAGGAGACGGGCGGTCACTGAATACTGAGGATGGAGGAGACGGGACGGTCACTGAATAGTGAGGAATAGAGGAGACGGCATCACTGAGTACTGAGGATGGAGGAGACGGACGGTCACTGAATACTGAGGAAGGGGGAGACGGGCGGTCACTGAATACTGAGAATGGGGAGACGGGACGGTCACTGAATACTGAGGATGGAGGAGACGAGGCGTCACTGAATACTGAGGATGGAGGAGACGGGCGATCACTGAATACTGAGGATGGAGGAGACGGGCGATCACTGAATACTGAGGATGGAGAGACGAGGCGGTCGACTGAATACTGAGGATGGAGGAGACGGGCGATCACTGAATACTGAGGACGAGGAGACTGGCGGTCAATGAATACTGAGGATGGAAGGAGACGGGCAATCACTGAATACTGAGGATGGAGGAGACGGGCATCACTGAATACTGAGGATGGAGGAGACGGGCGGTCACTGAATACTGAGGATGGAGGAGACGGCGCGATCACTGAATACTGAGGATGGATGGAGACGGGCGGTCACTGAATACTGAGGATGAGGAGATGGGCGATCACTGAATACTGAGGATGGAGGAGACGGGCGGTCACTGAATACTGAGGATGGAGGAGAGGGCATCACTGAATACTGAGGTAGAGGAGACGGGCGGTCACTGAATACTGAGGATGGAGGAGACGGGCGATCACTGAATACTGAGGATGGAGGAGACGGGCGCGTCACTGAATACTGAGGATGGAGGAGACGGGCGGTCACTGAATACTGAGGATGGAGGAGACGGGCGGTCACTGAATACTGAGGATGGGAGAGAAGTACTGGAGGAGGAGGTCACTGAATACTGAGAAGGGGGAGACGGGCGGTCACAGAATACTGAGGATGGAGGAGACGGACGGATCACTGAATACTGAGGACAGAGGAGACGGGCGATCACTGAATACTGAGGATGGAGGAGACGGGCGATCACTGAATACTGAGGATGAGGAGAACGGGCGGTCACTGAATACTGAGGATGGAGGAGAATGGCGGTCACCAAATACTGAGGAGGACGGGCGCGGTCACCGTAATATTTTCCACCCCCGCCTATAACTTTTGCACAGTGCTGTATCATACATATATGCGGTGTTGTCTCTCGGCGGTGGGAACGTGTCCTCTGATCTCCGTGTATTGTCGTGTTGTGGGATCTCCGGAGCTGCGGGAACATTGTGTTCTCAGGAAACATGGATGGCCTCTATAGGGAAGGAGCGGCCGGAGGACGGAGGAGCGCAGGAACTATTCAGCTGCTTAGATGGAGTTTATAACTTCCTTTTTCTGTCTGGAAGGATCCTCAGGATGTAAACATTATATATGAGGAACAATACACCGCGGGAGCCGTATACAGGGAGCCAGGGACTGCAGACATAGGGGGATTGATGTGGGCAATGTGCGGCAGGAGGTAATTGCCCCCTCCACCTGTATATCAGTATATTGGATTGTTCAGAGGCTTTATGTTTCCAGCCAGCAGAATTGTGATTGCAGCTCTGGAGAATAGTGTCATATATTTGTACAGATTTGGGCAGAATTGTAGATTTTGGGGCACATTTTGGACATTCATATATTGTTTGGAGGGTTGCACGTTCCCAATACGTAGATGATTTCCCTCTATAGATGTATTAATATACTGACTGTGATTAAAAGCCTCCAAACACATTTATCACCTCTTCTCAGGATTGCTGGGAACCCCCGACAATCAGCACGTTATCAGCACTGTCCTATGGACGAGTAATAACTTATTTTGGGAATGTTGTCCACCACTAGAGGGCGCTGACTGAATATTCGCTGTCTGTGGAGAGCTCCCCCTAGTGGCAGTCACAGTCAGGAATGGGTTTCACATCTGCTGTACAGTGGGGGGCTGACATTTGTCAGGGCCCCTGAGTGTCATCTGAGGGGCCAGGATTACAGGAGTGTGTCCGCGCCTGTAGTGGAGGCTGCCGCCATTATTCACCGTATTCAAGCCGTCCTGAGAGAACATTACATGAAGTGGCTTCTTCCTTTATGTCATTATCTGAGACCGAACTTCAAAGGGAGGATGTCTCAGACAATAAGAAGTGTGATAGAAATGTCAGCGGCTCCTCACATAACATCCGGACACTCTGCAGACACATGGAGGAGAAACCAAGGAGGACATCTACGTCTATGGGAGCTGGAGCGCACAGGGGAGGGGCAGCCAATGTTTATCTGCAGTGATGGCTAGGTCAGGTGATCCCTGAGGCCATTGATTGACGCCTAGGTCAGGTGACCGCTGAGGCCATTAATTGACACCTAGGTCACATGACTCCTGAGGCCATTGATTAACGCCTAGGTCACATGACCCCTGAGGCCATTGATTAACGCCTAGTCACATGACCCTGAGGCCATTGATTGACACTAGTACATGACCCCGAAGGCCATTGATTGACACCTAGGTCACATGACCCCGAAGGCCATTGATTGATGCCTAGGTCACATGACCCCAGAGGCCATTGATTGATGCTTAGGTCACCTGACATGAGACTGTTGCCTGTAGGTTTGGGCTTTCTGTGTAGTGGACAGATAACTACATCTGCTATTATTTTTATATCATAAAGTTGAGGCTATTAACTAAAATCACTACTCTCTGGTAGATAAGGGGTTAAAGCTTCATGCCCATTGTGGCCAGTGTACCCCCTTTTGCCTGATCCTGAGCTTTCGACCTACTGATTTAGGATGGTGCGGAGGGTGCAGGCTGATACTGGGAAAGTCAGAGCGGAGGTCTCCTCCGAGGCCATCACAATGGATGACTTTGCGGCTGCAGCAGTGGAAGGTATCCTTAGATCTGTGGCCGTCAGGGACATCCCCATATCTGTGGGCCGGCCGGCGGAGACATCCCCAGATCTGTGGCGCCAGCGGGCATCCCAATCTGTGGCAGCCAGCAGGGGCATACCCATATCTGTGTGCAGCCAGTGGGGACATCCCCAGATCTGTGTGCAGCCAGCGGGGACATCCCCAGATCTGTGTGCAGCCAGCGGGGACATCCCCAGATCTGTGTGCAGCCAGCGGGGACATCCCCAGATCTGTGGGCTGCGGGGGGCATCCTCTGATTATTATTCTGTATACCATAACCTCTCATTCCTCTGTTTCCTGCAGGAAGTCGTTCACACGAGAAGATGGCGAGGAAGACCTGAGGCTCGGTGAGCAACGCGCTGCAGCTCCTGGGGTCCTATGGGGGACACACAGCCTGATGAGGAGTTGTAGTTTGGTCTCATATTGTGGGGGGAGGCTCCTGCTGCAGCCAGAGAATGGCTTGATCTCAGGGTTGTAAAATAAAGGAGGGAAATTAATCATACATACAAAACAATAGACATCCAGCGCCTTTCAGGACTGAATGATCCCAGGAAATCCAAGATTTCTTAAAATCTAAAATGTTTCGACCTGAATCATGATAATTAAGACCTGTTCAGGTCGAAACATGTTAGTTTCTATGCCTTTTTTATCATGATGGCATCCTAACTGCCTGACCCATAGATGTTCAGGGTGCGGAGGCTTCACCCATAGATGTGCAGGGTGCGGGAGATTCACCCATAGATGTGCAGGGTGCGAGGGCTTCACCCATAGATGTGCAGGGTGCGGGGGCTTCACCCATAGATGTGCAGGGTGCGGGGGCTTCACCCATAGATGTGCAGGGTGCAGGGGCTTCACCCATAGATGTGCAGGGTGCAGGGGCTTCACCCATAGATGTGCAGGGTGCAGGGGCTTCACCCATAGATGTGCAGGGTGCAGGGGCTTCACCCATAGATGTGCAGGGTACAGGGCTTCACCCATAGATGTGCAGGGTGCAGGGGCTTCACCCATAGATGTGCAGGGTGCAGGGACTTCACCCATAGATGTGCAGGGTACAGGGGCTTCACCCATAGATGTGCAGGGGCTTCAACCATAGATGTGCAGGGTACAGGGGCTTCACCCATAGATGTGCAGGGTGCAGGGACTTCACCCATAGATGTGCAGGGTACAGGGGCTTCACCCATAGATGTGCAGGGTGCGGGGACTTCACCCATAGATGTGCAGGGTCAGGGCTTCACCCACAGATGTGCAGGGTGCAGGGACTTCACCCATAGATGTGCAGGGTACAGGGGCTTCACCCACAGATGTGCAGGGTACAGGGGCTTCACCCACAGATGTGCAGGGTACAGGGGCTTCACCCATAGATGTGCAGGGTGCAGGGACTTCACCCATAGATGTGCAGGGTACAGGGGCTTCACCCACAGATGTGCAGGGTGCAGGGACTTCACCCATAGATGTGCAGGGTCAGGGACTTCACCCATAGATGTGCAGGGTACAGGGGCTTCACCCACAGATGTGCAGGGTGCAGGGACTTCACCCATAGATGTGCAGGGTACAGGGGCTTCACCCACAGATGTGCAGGGTACAGGGGCTTCACCCACAGATGTGCAGGGTACAGGGGCTTCACCCATAGATGTGCAGGGTGCAGGGACTTCACCCATAGATGTGCAGGGTACAGGGGCTTCACCCAAGATGTGCAGGGTGCAGGGACTTCACCCATAGATGTGCAGGGTACAGGGGCTTCACCCACAGATGTGCAGGGTGCGGGGGCCTCTCCTCACTGGTATAGAAAGAAATACACGAAATCAGCACCATGAATCACGACGTGTTTCACCATCACCAGCAAATGAGGAGGGAACACTTGACCAGGCTAAAATGTGCAAATCCTGACACATGATAACTTCAGGCTGCTTTCACACTACGATTTCTTCATTTCCGATGCTGTCCGATAAAAATCGGACAGCATCGGACCGATTTTTGGACCCCATGCATCCCTATGGGGATCGGACCGAATCGGCTGTGCACTAAATGCCATCCGATTTGTGTCCGACCCGATTATGCACGATTTTTGCCGATTTTTTTTCGGTGAAAAAAATCGTTGCCTGCAACGATTTTTTCATCCGATTACAAAATCTGACAAATCGGATCGGACCAAATCGGATGGCATTTAGTGCACATCCGATCTGAGCCGATCCCTATAACATGGGGCCCTATGGAGAAGGGTCCGAGGAAACATCTGATGTCTCCTCGGTCCCGATTTTACTGTACTGAGCATGCTCAGTACAGTAAAACTGCTCAACTGGGAGCGCAGGGGTTAAAAAAAAAAAAAAAAAAAGTTCATGCTCACCTGCCCCCGAGCCCCCGCCGTCTTCCTGGAGGTTCCCGGTGGCTCCCGCAGGCTCCCGATGTCTGCAGAGGTCTTCTGCAGTTCAGGACTGCGGTGATGTCACAGTCACGTGACCGCAGGTTCACCATGGTAACCCGCGGTCACATGACTGTGACATCACCGCAGGTCCTGTGTACAGCAGAAGAAGACCTCTGCAGATACTGGGAGCCTGCGGGAGCCACCGGGAACCTCCAGGAAGACGGCGGGAGACGGCGGGGGCTCGGGGGGAGGTGAGCATGAACTTTTTTTTTTTTTCCTTTTTGTCAGCCGGAGGCTACGATTTAATGCGGAATCGGATGCCTATTTGGCATCCGATTCCAGCCATTAGAAGGGAGCTAATGCTGTCCGATTTATATCGGACAGCATTGGCTCCCTAAAAATCGTAGTGTGAAAGCACCCTAAATTGTAACAAACCATGTGTGCAGACCCAGTGGTAGGTGTGTGGCAGGACCACCTGCAGCACAGAGTATTTCAGGGTCGATGTGTGTATATATAATGACCCCCGGTCTCTCGCTCGTTCCCTCAGATGACGTGGATGAGGATTTGCTCCCCGGTGACGTCTCCAGGTTTCCATCTTTCCTCCCGAGAAGTGAAATTCAGACCGGGGGGAAAGCGATCGATCTGCAGCAAGCGACAGTGAGTGATGGACAGGCAGCGACCTGCCGGGGAGTACATAGGTGCATACGGGGGCATCTGGTCAGGTGCTGCCATCAGTGATGGTCAGATCGAGGGTCCATCACCGGGCGAGGGTGATGTGGACCCTGACCCAGACCCCGGACCACATATATTACACCTGTATACATCGGTGTCAGGAGCCGCCGTGTGCTCACTCATCGCTGTCTCCTGCAGGATCTGAAGAAGCTTCTCTTCGGGTCGTCTCTCTGCTGCTTTAGCGAAGAATGGAAAATGCAGAACTTCACATTCACCAACACCAAGAAGCTGCAGTACGGCATTGTCCAGAAGAAGGTATATACCCCCCAGCCTGTATACTGCTGCTATATAGCCTGCTATACCCTCTGCAGGTACATGTTATCCAGCTGGCGACCCCTACACTGGACATTGTAAATCTTTGGTAGAGCGTCGATCCCATCGGCTGCACCGCACGCTCCCATCCCACCGGTCTCGGCATTGGAGCGTGCGGTGCAGCCGGTGGGATGGGAGCGTGTGGTGCAGCCGGTGGGATGGGAGCGTGCGGTGCAGCCGGTGGAATGGGAGCGTGCGTTGCAGCCGGTGGGATGGGAGCGTGCGGTGCAGCCGGTGGGATGGGAGCGTGCGGTGCAGCCGGTGGTATGGGAGCGTGCTATGCAGCCGGTGGGATGGGAGCGTGCTGTGCAGCCGGTGGGATGGGAGCGTGCTGTGCAGCCGGTGGGATGGGAGCGTGCGTTGCAGCCGGTGGGATGGGAGCGTGCGTTGCAGCCGGTGGGATGGGAGCGTGCGTTGCAGCCGGTGGGATGGGAGCGTGCGTGCAGCGTGGATGGAGCGTGCGGTGCAGCCGGTGGGATGGGAGCGTGCGTGCAGCCGGTGGGATGGGAGCGTGCGTTGCAGCCGGTGGGATGGGAGCGTGCGGTGCAGCCGTGGGATGGGAGCGTGCGGTGCAGCCGGTGGGATGGGAGCGTGCGGTGCAGCCGGTGGGATGGGAGCGTGCGGTGCAGCCGGTGGGATGGGAGCGTGCGGTGCAGCCGGTGGGATGGGAGCGTGCGGTGCAGCCGTGGATGGAGCGTGCGGTGCAAGCGGCGGGATGGCCGTTTGCACCAAAATGAGATCGCTTCACGTCACGTTATAGGAGGAGGCTGGTTATCGTTATAGGAGGAGGCTGGTTATTCCTGACAGTGGTCTCTGATTTGCTTACTATGTTTCTTCCAGGGGGGCCCTGCGGAGTCCTAGCCGCCGTCCAGGCCTGTGTGCTGAAGCATCTTCTCTTCAGGAACGAATTGGATGTCAGGTGAGGTTTGCGCCGTGCAGCCGGACAGGGACACTCTGCCGTCTCAGAGATCGTCCGATCCCTAGACAAATTGCCTGCTGGGCTGCTCACCGGACCCCCTAGTGTTGCCTCATGGGGGCAGCAGTGTGACCTCACTTCTCGTCCGGACTGTCAGCTCTTCAGGGGGGAACTCCAGGCGTGACTGCTGAAATGTGGAGAGCTGAAAAAATAAAATATTTGGGTCCATAAAGAAATTTTCTCTTTTAAAATTGAGGAAAAAAAACTTGCGTCTCCAATCCCCCGCCGCTCCAACACCGGCTCTCCAATGACGTCCCACCCATAGTCAAAGGACCGCTGCAGCCAATCAGTGGGGGTCCGGAACGTAAGTAATGTAAGTTTTGCATTGATCCTTTACCTTCCACCATCTGAATTTTGTAGCGAATTCTGTTCTTTTCCATTCATCACTAGCTGTAAATGCAGCTCCGTGTCCCCCGATCTTCTGGACCCTGCGATGTGCGGAGACCCCCGTACACATTGGGTTAAAGTCAGCAGAAACCCCCGAAATGTGTCAGAACCAGATATTTTTATTATATATAAAGAGTTCTCCTGACTTCTCCTAGAGATCAGCCTGCAGGGATCTTCTCCCCTCCCCCCATTGATAACACATGAACACTTGGGACGATAATCACAGACCTTACATCAATCCTACAAGGCTCCATATTAATAATCGTTAAGAAGGGGTGAAGGTCGTGTCTCCTGCCTCCTATATAACCCAGCGATTTCCTTACATTTCTACCTGGCGTCTGTATACAGGAAGCCTGACCTCGGCCTGCCCTGTATACAATGCGTGACGGACGCGGCAGAGGTCGGGGTTATACATTATCCGGCCCGGTCTCACTTTTATTGCTTCATTATTAGACATCCCAGTGGTGTAACCTTTATAATGGGACATTACTGTACAACAGTATCCTGATGCTGGCGGGGAGGGCGGGGAGCGGTGCAGGCGCCATTATAGCCATTTTTAATCTTTTTTCCATTTCCAGCCGTCTTCTGCAGCCTTCGGACTCGGTCAGGACGAGCTGCCTGTGTACAGCCCTCGCTGATGTCTTGTGGAGGGCCGGGGATGGCAAGGAAGCCATAGTCACATTGTGAGTATACATGTCTGGGATCAGACGGGCCATTATCTAGATTTTATCCATCACATGGTGAGAGGAGAAAGTGACCAACATGGCCAAAATGATGGGAGCGGGAATGATCCCTTTATACAAGGCCTATATAGGGTGACCCATAGAATAGAGAGGACCCCTGTTCATGAGATCAGGAATGATCCTTTACACAAGGTTTATTATGGGGTGACCCATAGAATAGAGCGGATCCCTGTTCATGAGATCAGGAATGATCCTTTACACAAGGCCTATTTATAGGGTGACCCATAGAATAGAGCGGATCCCTGTTCATGAGATCGGGAATGATCCTTTACACAAGGTTTATTATGGAGTGACCCATAGAATAGAGAGATCCCTGTTCATGGAGATCAGGAATGATCCTTTACACAAGGTTTATTATGGGTGACCCATAGAATAGAGCGGATCCCTGTTCATGAGATCGGGAATGATCCTTTAACAAGGTTTATTATAGGGTGACCATAGAATAGGGAGGATCCCTGTTCATGGGATCGGGAATGATCCTTTACACAAGGTTTATTATGGGGTGACCCATAGAATAGAGCGGATCCCTGTTCATGAGATCGGAATGATCCTTTACACAAGGTTTATTATAGGGTGACCCATAGAATAGAGCGATCCCTGTTCATGAGATTGAGAATGATCCTTCACACAAGTTTTTATGGAGTGACCCATAGAATAGAGATGATCCCTGTTCATGAGATCAGGAATGATCCTTTACACAAGGTTTATTATAGGGTGACCCATAGAATAGAGAGGACCCCTGTTCATGAGATCGGGAATGATCCTTTACACAAGGTTTATTATAGGGTGACCCATAGAATAGAGCGGATCCCTGTTCATGAGATTGAGAATGATCCTTCACACAAGGTTTATTATGGAGTGACCCATAGAATAGAGATGATCCCTGTTCATGAGATCGGGAATGATCCTTTACACAAGACCTATTATAGGGTGACCCATAGAATAGAGATGATCCCTGTTCATGAGATCAAGGAATGATCCTTTACACAAGGGTTTAATTATAGGGTGACCCATAGAATAGAGATGATCCCTGTTCATGAGATCAGGAATGATCCCTTACACAAGGCCTATTACAGGGTGACCCATAGAATAGAGATGATCTCTGTTCATGAGATCGGAAATGATCCTTTACACAAGGTTTATTATAGGTTAACCCTTAGAAAGGACCCCTGTTCTTTAGATCTGGGTTGATCCCAGTGGTCCCCTGTGAGGACCCCAGTTCTTTCAGTTGGGGGTGATCCCAGATTATAGGATGTTGGATTATAGGTTCTTTAGTAGAATCATGTACCGTATGTTGCTCTCATCTTGCAGGTCGTCTGGAAGCAGCAGTTCACTCCAGCCGGAAGATACCGAGCTGATGGCATCCTAGAAAGTGTAAGTCAGTGGACCTAGGAGGAGATCAATCTATACGTATAACATTTTGGCTCCTTGCACTGCACAGTTCACTGCTGCGGGGGCGACTAAGCTAACGACATATCTGCATTATTCTCACATTTCACCCTGCACTGAACCAATGTGCAATGTACAGGTCATCAGACTAGTAAGATACAGTACATCCCCTGGACATCATAACAATAAGTCACTGCCTCCTCTTTTAGAAAGTTTTATTGGGGTCAGTTTCCTACATAATCCTCTATATAAACATACATCTAACATTTAAATGTTGTCTTCTTACAGCCACCACTAGGGGAGAGCTCAGGAATCTACTGTATACACTGTTCTGATTGAGTTCAATGTATAAACTGTATGTAGTGAGCTCCCTCTAGTGATGAGTGTATAAATCTGTATGTAGTGATCTCCCTCTAGTGGTAGCTGTATAAATCTGTATGTAGTGAGCTTCCTCTAGTGGTGGCTGTATAAATCTGTATGTAGTGAGCTCCTCCTAGTGGTGGCTGTATAAATCTGTATGTAGTGAGCTCCCTCTAGAGGTAGCTGTATAAATCTGTATATAGTGAGCTCCCTCTAGTGGTAGCTGTATAAATCTGTATGTAGTGAGCTTCCTCTAGTGGTGGCTGTATAAATCTGTATGTAGTGAGCTCCTCCTAGTGGTGGCTGTATAAATCTGTATGTAGTGAGCTCCCTCTAGTGGTGTCTGTATAAATCTGTATGTAGTGAGCTCCCCCTAGTGGTGACTGTATAAATCTGTATGTAGTGAGCTCCCTCTAGTGGAGGCTGTATAAATCTGTATGTAGTGAGCTCCCTCTAGTGGTGGATGTATAAATCTGTATGTAGTGAGCTCCTTCTAGTGGTAGCTGTATAAATCTGTATGTAGTGAGCTTCCTCTAGTGGTGATTGTATAAATCTGTATGTAGTGAGCTCCCTCTAGTGGTAGCTGTATAAATCTGTATGTAGTGAGCTCCCTCTAGTGGTAGCTGTATAAATCTGTATGTAGTGAGCTTCCTCTAGTGGTGGCTGTATAAATCTGTATGTAGTGAGCTCCTCCTAGTGGTGGCTGTATAAATCTGTATGTAGTGAGCTCCCTCTAGTGGTGTCTGTATAAATCTGTATGTAGTGAGCTCCCCCTAGTGGTGACTGTATAAATCTGTATGTAGTGAGCTCCCTCTTGTGGAGGCTGTATAAATCTGTATGTAGTGAGCTCCCTCTAGTGGTGGATGTATAAATCTGTATGTAGTGAGCTCCCCCTAGTGGTGGCTGTATAAATCTGTATGTAGTGATCTCCCTCTAGTGGTGGCAGTATAAATCTGTATGTAGTGAGCTCCCTCTAGTGGTGGATGTATAAATCTGTATGTAGTGTACTGAGCCAGGTCTGTACAAGCTATGATGAAAGTCTAGGAGTTAGATTAAAAAATATACCACATCCTATAACATTTGGGGTGGTGTTGCTCTTTCAATAAGATCCTCTTCTGCTGCGCCCGGTGGCGGTGGACGGAGGCGCTACATATTGGACAGTAAGCTCCTCCGGGCTCCGGACCAACATTGCCTTGTTCACCCCAGTGTAAAACTTGCAGGAGGTCGACAAAACAAGGCAGGGAGTAAACAAGAGAGGAATATTCATTACCAGGACCCGAGCGCGGCCCTTCGGCTCCTAGGAAGGTTCGGAATATTCTTATACGTCTCATGGACAGAAGGTCACAACGGAAAACTACAAGGGGTCACACTGGGCGCGGCCGCGGGGGGCTCATAAGTGTAATCAATGTTCCTGCAGAGTCTCCAGATGATACTGCATGGTAACCTGCGCTTTAAAGGGGAACTCCACTATATATGATGTATTCCTATAGATATCACAGGAGGGAAACATAGTAATGTATGTACACAGTGACTGCACCAGCAGAATAGTGAGTGCAGCTCTGGAGTATAATACAGGAGGTAACTCAGGATCAGTAATGTAATGTATGTACACAGTGACTGCACCAGCAGAATAGTGAGTGCAGCTCTGGAGTATAATACAGGAGGTAACTCAGGATCAGTATTGTAATGTATGTACACAGTGACTGCACCAGCAGAATAGTGAGTGCAGCTCTGGAGTATAATACAGAAGGTAACTCATGATCAGTAATGTAATGTATGTACACAGTGACTGCACCAGCAGAATAGTGAGTGCAGCTCTGGAGTATAATACAGGAGGTAACTCAGGATCAGTAATGTAATGTATGTACACAGTAACTGCACCAGCAGAATAGTGAGTGCAGCTCTGGAGTATAATACAGGAGGTAACTCAGGATCAGTAATGTAATGTATGTACACAGTGACTGCACCAGCAGAATAGTGAGTGCAGCTCTGGAGTATAATACAGGAGGTGACTCAGGGTCAGTGATGTAATGTATGTACACAGTGACTGCACCAGCAGAATAGTGAGTGCAGCTCTGGAGTATAATACAGGAGGTAACTCAGGATCAGTAATGTAATGTATGTACACAGTGACTGCACCAGCAGAATAGTGAGTGCAGCTCTGGAGTATAATACAGAAGGTAACTCATGATCAGTAATGTAATGTATGTACACAGTGACTGCACCTGCAGAATAGTGAGTGCAGCTCTGGAGTATAATACAGAAGGTAACTCATGATCAGTAATGCAATGTATGTACACAGTGACTGCACCAGCAGAATAGTGAGTGCAGCTCTGAAGTATAATACAGGAGGTAACTCAGGATCAGTAATGTATGTACACAGTAACTGCACCAGCAGAATAGTGAGTGCAGCTCTGGAGGATAATACAGGAGGTAACTCAGGATCAGTAATGTAATGTATGTACACAGTGACTGCACCAGCAGAATAGTGAGTGCAGTTCTGGAGTATAATACAGGAGGTAACTCAGGATCAGTAATGTAATGTATGTACACAGTGACTGCACCAGCAGAATAGTGAGTGCAGCTCTGGAGTATAATACAGGAGGTAACTCAGGATCAGTAATGTAATGTATGTACACAGTGACTCCACCAGCAGAATAGTGAGTGCAGCTCTGGAGTATAATACAGGAGGTGACTCAGGATCAGTAATGTAATGTATGTATACAGTGACTGCACCAGCAGAATAGTGAGTGCAGCTCTGGAGTATAATACAGGAGGTAACTCAGGATCAGTAATGTAATGTATGTACACAGGAACTGCACCAGCAGAATAGTGAGTGCAGCTCTGGAGGATAATACAGGAGGTAACTCAGGATCAGTAATGTAATGTATGTACACAGTGACTGCACCAGCAGAATAGTGAGTGCAGCTCTGGAGTATAATACAGGAGGTAACTCAGGATCAGTAATGTAATTATGTACACAGTGACTGCACCAGCAGAATAGTGAGTGCAGCTCTGGAGTATAATACAGGAGGTAACTCAGGATCAGTAATGTAATGTATGTACACAGTGACTGCACCAGCAGAATAGTGAGTGCAGCTCTGGAGTATAATACAGGAGGTAACTCAGGATCAGTAATGTAATGTATGTACACAGTGACTGCACCAGCAGAATAGTGAGTGCAGCTCTGGGGTATAATACAGGAGGTAACTCAGGATCAGTAATGTAATGTATGTACACAGTGACTCCACCAGCAGAATAGTGAGTGCAGCTCTGGAGTATAATACAGGATGTAATGAGATTGCTGGTCTTATTATCCTTTTCTCTCTTTTCTGCGGTGTTCTGTATTCCTGTCGTACATTACATGTGTCGTGCGCTGTCACGTGTGACCTGTATTAATGCAGATTCTGCTTTCTCCCCAGCTCGTCCTGTATAACTTCAGAGAATACGAGGATCTGGTGACCTTCCTGCAGCAGAACATTAATCAGGTGAATTACTCCGCCGCTTTACATCGCCGACCTATTAGTGTCATCTGTAAATGGATGTTCCCTCGTGAGTTAATCAGAAATTACCAGGGGTCTGAGGTCACTGCGGAGGCGGAATAAATATGATAATATCCGGCTGGTGAAGAGCGGAGAATCTTCATGGAAATAATCACCTTTCTGGTAATCTGCGCGTTACAGCTCTCAGTGAAGAACTCCTGACATAACCCGGCCACTGAGCACCGCAGGGGAGGGAGGTCACAGGGTGCTCGGCTCCGAGACATGGGGCGCATCTTCAGGGTGTCCACAGTGATCTTACCAGGCTCGTCAGGTATTGGGGTGAAGAAAGGTCAGACATGTTGTATTTCAGCACACCTGATCCCTTCCATAGCCACTTACTCCCCCCTCCCCATTGGATACACTTCACTCTCAGCCCCCATTTCTGATCTCACCTCTTGTTTTACAGTTTGAGCGCGGCCCCTTCGGATGCATCCTACTGACCGTCTCCATCGTCCTCTCCAGAACAGTGGAGCTGTGAGTATATATATAATGTATACTGTGTGTGTGTAATATGAGCTGTAAGGATGATCTTCTGTGAGCGGCACCCATCGCCTGCACACTCGCCTGACGCTCCAGATTCATGGATCAGCGTCTGACTCCAGCCCCTCACCAAGACCGACAGGAAAATGACACCGCTTTCGTGGGGCTCCCCTGATTCTGACGCTCTTTTCCGTTTTGCTCTGTGTTGCTCCATTCCAGAGATATTCACATTTTTAGCTTTTGAGCGCAGTATGTGAAATCTTTGATCTTTGTGCACTGGGCGATTCTTCAGAGTCTTCTCATTTATTGTATTTTTTTTATAGAGCCTTTAGAAGCGCAAGTCTGTGTGTCAATTTCTTGGCGGTTCAATAAGTTATCGTATTTTTTCTTCTATGAAGACACACGGTTATGCATGGCGCACTCCCAGAAGGAAGTTCAGTGAGGAAAAACATATTCTAATGTGAACTGTCTCCGTGTTTACATGCCAGTGCTTACACTCTCATTCTGTCCACTTCTCCCATTCCTGGTACATGTCCCCATCTGGTATAATAGCCCCCCATCTCCATTGGCCCCTCCAATCTGTATATGGCCCCTCTTATTATGGGATATCCACCCCTCTTTGCTGTCACAGTTTCCAGTGCTGCAAATCCCCAGTGCTGGCAATTATCATCAGTGCTCACCTTCCCAGTGCTGCACACGTTCCCCAGTGCTGTCACACGTCCCCCAGTGCTGGCAACACGTCCCCATCTGGCACGTCCCAGTGCTGGCACACTTGGTCTCCCAGTGCTGGCACACGTCCCCCAGTGCTGGCACACGTCCCCCAGTGCTGGCACACGTCCCCCAGTGCTGGCACAGTCCCCCAGTGCTGGCACACGTCCCCCAGTGCTGGCACACGTCCCCAGTGCTGGCACACGTCCCCAGATGTGTCACATGGCCCCCAGTGCTGGCACATGGCCCCCAGTGCTGGTCACAGCCCCATGATGGCACACGTCCCCAGATGCGGGGCACCGTCCCCCAGTGATGGCACACGCCCCACTGTGCTGGATAATGCCCCCCTGTGCTGGATATGGCCTCCCCATCACTGCTATGCCCAACCATGCTGCTGACCACACTAAAATAACAAATCACTTTACTTACCTCCGGAATCTCTGGGAAGCCGGATGTGATTGGCCAGTATAGTGACATCATCTCTGCGCACCCGATCACATAACCGACTTCCCCAGATTCAGGAAGTGCGGCAAGCAGGGAGACACGGAGCACAGAACCGGAGGGGAAGTAAAGTGTGGTCAGCAGCAACGGGGGGCTGTGCCATCACAGGGGGTGTGTGCAGGTACATATAATATGCGCCACTCCCCCAGTCCATACCTAGCGCGGGTTCAGCACCGAGGTGATAGACAGTGGCAGATGCAGTGCATATTATATAAGGCTAATGAGCGGGAGTACGTGACCTCCCGTTACCCCCTGCAGCCCCCAGGACACCTCCAGAGTCACCCCACCCTCCCCTGCAGTAAATACTGTAGATTTAGATTATAAGACGCACCCCTCACTTTCCCCCAAAATTTGCGAGAAAAAAAGTGCGTCTTATATCCAAAAAATATAGTAATTAATTTTTTATTTTCAAATATTGGACTTTTAACATAGACAGCCAAACAAGTTTATTATTTTATTATTCTGTTTTTTAAACTTATTATTTAAGAGAATTTCTACAGAATATACATATATACAGTATATATAGACATAATATTTTTTTCCACCTATTGTATTAACCCTGCTCAGATGGGGCACTCGAGCTTCCAGTCTTCATAGTATATACTTTGTACAGTCACGGCCGAAAAGTTGTCAGCCTTGGACTGTTCCAGAACAATGACCTACAGTCGTGCTCTACAGTTTACATCCCACCGGCAGATTATTTCCTTTTTTTTTGGCAGAATATGAATGATAACACAAACACTTTTCCCACTCATGGTTAGTGGTTGGGTGCAGCCATTTATTGTCAAACTACTGGGTTTTCTTTTTTTAAATCATAATGACAACCAAAAACATCCAAATAACCCTGATCAGAAGTTCCCATCCCCAGTTCTTAATTCGTGTATCGCCCCCTCTAACATCAATGACGCTTGTAGTCTTTTGTGGTAGTTGTGGATGAGGCTCTTTATTCCTCAGATGGTAAAGCTGCCCATTCTTCTTGGCCTCCAGTTCCTGTAAATTCCTGGGCTTTCTTGCATGATCTGCGCTTTGCTTGAGTTCTCCCAGAGCGGCTCAATGATATTGAGATCAGGAGACTGAGGTGGCCACTCCAGACCATTCACTTTGTTCTGCTGTAGCCAATTACAGGGCGACTTGTCCTTGTGTTTTGGATCGTTGTCAAGTTGGAACGTCCAAGTACATCCCATGAGCAGCTTCCGGGCTGTTGAGGGCAGATTTCCCTCCAGTATTTACTGCATTCATCTTTCCTTCAACTTTGGCCAAGTTTCCTCTGCCTTTGTAGCTCACACATCACATCATCAGCAACTACCTCCGTGGTTTATGGTAGGAATGGTGTTCCTTTCATCATAGCCTTGTTGACACCTCTCCAAATGTAATGTTATGGTTCCCGGCCAAAAAGTTTGATTGTGGTCTCATCACTCCACATTCCTTGTTCCAGTAGTTTTAGAATTAGTCTCTGTGCTGTTTGGTGTATTGATGGTGAGATATTTTGTGGCATTTGCGCAGTAATGGCTTTCTTCTGGTGACTCCACCATGCTGCCCATCTTTTTTCAAGTGCCTCCTTACACCGCTAGTGTTCAGTGAGTCCTGGATTTCAGCTGATGTTATTTGTGGGTTTTTCTTTGCATCCCGAACAATTTTCCTGGCGTTCTGGCTGTAATTTTTGTTGGTACCTGATGTGGTGTGGTTTTTACAGAGCCCCGATTTTCCATTTGTTAATCACAGTGTGAACACTGCTGAACGGCATTATCAATTCCTTGGATATCTTTTTGTATCCCTTTCCTGTTTTTTTTACAGCTCAACTATCTTTTCCCATAGATCCATTGACAATTATTTTGCTTTCCCCATGACTCACAATCCAGAAATGTCAGGTGCAAGAGTCTGTCTGGATCCTAGAAACTCACTCAGCTTTAATGCACACATCCCGATTACAATGCAAACAGGTCACAGGTGAGATGTTACCTTTATTTGCCATTCGAACCCATTTGTGTCAACGTCTGTGCATGTTATCAGGCCACAATCCCAGGGGATGTGAACTTTGGATCAGGGTTTTTGGATGTTTTTGGTTGTCATTATGATTTACAAAGCGAAAACACAGTAGTTTGACAATAAATGGCTTCACCCAACCACTAAGCATGAGTGGAGAAAAAGATTTTGTGTAATCGTTCTTATTGGAAGAGAGCAACAAATCTGCTGGGTATGTAAGTTACGACAAGTAATAGGTGTGGGCAATAAGAGAATCACACCCGAAACCAGGTAAAAATGGGAGAGGTTTCCTCAATCTTTGCATTGGGTGTCTGTGTGTTCACACTAAACATGGAGAACAGAAAGAAGAGAAGAGAACTGTCTGAGGATGCGAGAAACAAAATTGGTGAAAATATCAACAATATCAAGGTTACATCTCCAGAGATGTTGATGTTCCTTTGTCCACGGTGTGCAATATAATCAAAAAGTTTAGAACCAATGGTACTGCAGTTAATCTCCCTGGACGCGGACAGCAGAGAAAAATTGATGAAAGGTAACGCAGAAAGTCCTGATGGTGGACAAGCCCCAATCAAGTCCAAAGAAATTCTAGCTGTCCTGCAGGCTCAGGGGACATCAGTGTCAGTGCGGAGGAGACCCAGGAGGATGCCACTGCTGACACAGAGACAGAAAAAAGCCAAAATGTATGTGAGGAACCAAAGTCCTACTTGGAAAATGTCTTGTGGAGAGATGAGGCCAAGATAGAGCTTTTTGGTAAAGTGAATGTTTACCGAAATCAGAATGAGGCCGACAAAGAAAAGAACACAGGACCTACAGTCACATATGGGGGAGGTCAGAGTAAAGAGCACAGGACTTACAGTCACATGGAGGAGGTCAGAGAAAAGAGCACAGGACCTACAGTCACATATGGGGTAGGTCAGAGAAAAGAACACAGGACCTACAGTCACATATGGGGGAGGTTAGAGAAAAGAGCACCGGACCTACAGACACATATGGGGGAGGTCAGAGAAAAGAGCACAGCAACTACAGTCACATATGGGGGAGGGCAGAGAAAAGAGCACAGGACCTACAGTCACATATGGAGGAGGTCAGAGAAAAGAGCACAGGACCTACAGTCACATATTTCTGGGAGGTTAGAGAACAGAGCACAGGACCTACAGTCACATATGGGGGAGGTCAGAGAAAAGAGCACAGGACCTACAGTCACATATGGGGGAGGTCAGAGAAAAGAGCACATGACCTACAGTCACATATGGGGGAGGTCAGAGAAAAGAGCACAGGACCTACAGTCACATATGGGGGAGGACAGAGAAAAGAGCACAGGACCTACAGTCACATATGGGGGAGGTCAGAGAAAAGAGCACAGGATCTACAGTCACATATGGGGGAGGTCAGAGAAAAGAGCACAGGATCTACAGCAGGGGTCTCAAACTCCAGGCCTCGAGGGCCGCACACAGTGCAGGTTTTCAGGATTTCCATAGTATTTGACAGTTGGTAATTAAATGACCAACTGTCAAATTCTAAGGAAATCCTGAAAACGTGGACTGTGTGCGGCCCTCGAGGCCTGGAGTTTGAGACCCCTGATCTACAGTCACATATGGGGGAGGACAGAGAAAAGAGCACAGGACCTACAGTCACCTATGGGGGAGGTCAGAGAAAAGAGCACAGGACCTACAGTCACATATGGAGGAGGACAGAGAAAAGAGCATAGGACCTACAGTCACATATGGGGGAGGTCAGAGAAAAGAGCACAGGACCTACAGTCACATATGGGGGAGGTCAGAGAAAAGAGCACAGGACCTACAGTCACATATGGGGAAGGTCAGAGAAAAGAGCACAGGACCTACAGTCACATATGGGGGAGGTCAGAGAAAAGAGCACAGGACCTACAGTCACATATGGGGGAGGTCAGAGAGAAGAGCACAGGACCTACAGTCACATATGGGGGAGGTCAGAGAAAAGAGCACAGGACCTACAGTCACATATGGGGGAGGTCAGAGAAAAGAGCACAGGACCTACAGTCACATATGGGGGAGGTCAGAAAAAAGAGCACAGGACCTACCGTCCCATATGGGGGAGGTCAGAGAAAAGAGCACAGGACCTAGAGTCAGATATGGGGGAGGTTAGAGAAAGAGCACCGGACCTACAGACACATATGGGGGAGGTCAGAGAAAAGAGCACAGCAACTACAGTCACATATGGGGGAGGGCAGAGAAAAGAGAGGATCAGTCATAGGGGAGTCAGAGAAAAGAGCACAGGACTACAGTCACATATGGGGGAGGTCAGAGAAAAGAGCACAGGACCTACAGTCACATATGGGGGAGGTTACAGAAGAGACGGCTAAGACACATAGGGGGAGGGCAGAGAAGAATCAACTACAGTCACATATGGGGGAGGTGAGAGAAAAGAGCACCAGGACCTACAGTCACATATGGAGGAGGTCAGAGAAAAGAGCACAGACTACAGTCACATATGTCGGGAGGTAGAGAACAAGAGCACAGGACTCATATCAGAGGTAAAAGAGCACAGGACTACAGTCATATGGAGGAGGACAGAGAAAAGAGCACAGGACCTACAGTCACATATTGGGGGAGGTCAGAGAAAAGAGCACAGGACCTACAGTCACATATGGGGGAGGTCAGAGAAAAGAGCACAGGACCTACAGTCACATATGGGGGAGGCAGAGAAAAGAGCACAGGACCTACAGTCACATATGGGGGAGGTCAGAGAAAAGAGCACAGGACCTACAGTCACATATGGGGGAGGTCAGAGAAAGAGCACAGGACCTACAGCCACATATGGGGGAGGTCAGAGAAAAGAGCACAGGACCTACAGTCACATATGGGGGAGGTCAGAGAAAAGAGCACAGGACCTACAGTCACATATGGGGGAGGTCAGAGAAAGAGCACAGGACCTACAGTCCATATGGGGGAGGTCAGAGAAAAGAGCACAGGACCTACAGTCAATATGGGGGAGGTTAGAGAAAAGAGCACCGACCTACAGACACATATGGGGGAGGTCAGAGAAAAGAGCACAGGACTACCGTCACATATGGGGGAGGCAGAGAAAAGAGCACAGGACCTAAGTCAGATATGGAGGAGGTTAGAGAAAAGAGCACGACTACGTCACATATGGGGGAGGTCAGAGAAAAGAGCACAGGACCTACAGTCACATATGGGGGAGGTCAGAGAAAAGAGCACAGGACCTACAGTCACATATGGGGGAGGTCAGAGAAAAGAGCTTCTATGAAGCTCAGCCTGTGATTACCAAGATGTTGTACAGCGCTCATATCCAGGAGTTCAGAGGATGCAGCACTAAACCATTCCAGACTCCACTCTGCCTTTACCTGTGGAGCCGCCCTTTGGTCCTGGTACTTGAGGCCTTGGCGGTGTGTGATCAGACAAGGCGGAGGATCCTGTGATCCCGTGTAGCGAGCGTTGGCCGCCCAGAGAGCTCGGTGCCCGGGGAGGCTCTGGCACGGCCATTGTGCTGCCCGACCAGTTTACATTACTGACATACTTCTGGCCCTACATGAAAAGTCAGGGAAGGACATTGGATTTTGCTGGATTTCTCATCTCTCCGCTTGTCAGGGAGTTCTCCGCTGTTTATCGCATCTCCTGCCAGCTCCTAATCGGGAGTATTAGGCTTTCACAATTGGCTTTTACGATCCCACTGAGAACCTGCGGGCGATGAGGAGCTGGTATCAGTTACTGCTCAGTACAAGTAAGGGTGGAGGCTCACGGGCGTATGACTCGCACCAGTGCAATGTGAGGAAAGCTCGCACTGCACTCGGACCGGTATCGGTAAGTGATCCTGGTCATATTAGTGCGTCTACAATGCACTTAACTTGCGATTTCCTCGTGCGAGTGCCCATTGAAAGTATATGGGTATGAGCAAATCTCGCCCCCATACAGCACACTGTGCGATAGTTTCATGCGTGTGCGATCGTTCAAGGTCTTCAAACATATAGGTGTTTGAAATTGTTGGATCGCCAGCACAGCAACCAATCAGCTTTCACCGCTGTGAACTTCAGCACCATGGAAAGCATTTACCTGCGAATTGCAAACACCACTCGTGTTTAATAGTCCGGGCTTTCCATGGTGTGAAGTTTTAATTTCAGCACCATGGAAGCATTTATTGCCGATTTAACAATCGGCTTTCACACATGCTATCCAGACCATGACAGTTGAGACAGCAGCGGTGAATTGAATATACAGTAAATGCTGTCGATGGCGCTGAAGTTTGCATGTTGGGATTCCTCAGCATGCTCACTTAGCATATGTACAGCACCACACTCACCCCGCAACACACCAGTACACACACTCACCAGCACACTCATGTAAAAATGCACAACACTCGCATCACTGTGATGCATCAAAAATGCTCCGTTTTTGATGCATGACAGTGTGCCTCCCCCTAAGAAGTGATCACGATCACTCCTGGAGTTACACCGACCAGGGGAGAGTAACTTTATCAGGGACCCTTGAGCGTCCCAGGATCCCAATAACATGACTCCCAGAATTCAGGAATAAGAGCTGAGCTGAAGTACCGAGAACGGCCACTACACGGAGCGCAGAGCTGAGTGATCCACTTACATAAAACTATAAATGATCCGGTATTATACTCCAGAGCTGCACTCACTATTCTGCTGTTGCAGTCACTGTGTACATACATTACATTACTGATCCTGAGTTACCTCCTGTATTATACTCCAGAGCTGCACTCACTATTCTGCTGGTGCAGTCACTGTGTACATACATTACATTACTGATCCTGAGTTACCTCCTGTATTATACTCCAGAGCTGCACTCACTATTCTGCTGGTGCAGTCACTGTGTACATACATTACATTACTGATCCTGAGTTACCTCCTGTATTATACTCCAGAGCTGCACTCACTATTCTGCTGGTGCAGTTCCTGTGTACATACATTACATTACTGATCCTGAGTTACCTCCTGTATTATACTCCAGAGCTGCACTCACTATTCTGCTGGTGCAAGTCACTGTGTACATACATTACATTACTGATCCTGAGTTACCTCCTGTATTATACCCAGAGCTGCACTCACTATTCTGCTGGTGCACTCACTGTGTACATACATTACATTACTGATCCTGAGTTACCTCCTGTATTATACTCCAGAGCTGCACTCACTATTCTGCTGGTGCAGTCACTGTGTACATACATTACATTACTGATCCTGAGTTACCTCCTGTATTATACTCCAGAGCTGCACTCACTATTCTGCTGGTGCAGTCACTGTGTACATACATTACATCACTGACCTGAGTTACCCCTGTATTATACTCCAGAGCTGCACTCACTATTCTGCTGGTGCAGTCACTGTGTACATACATTACATTACTGATCCTGAGTCACCTCCTGTATTATACTCCAGAGCTGCACTCACTATTCTGCTGGTGCAGTCACTGTGTACATACATTACATTACTGATCCTGAGTTACCTCCTGTATTATCCTCCAGAGCTGCACTCACTATTCTGCTGGTGCAGTCACTGTGTACATACATTACATTAGTGATCCTGAGTTACCTCCTGTATTATACCCCACAGAGGGGCAGGTCGTAGTCTAGTAGATATATGGGGGCCATGTTCTGCCCCCTTTGTCACTCCTGGATTTTGGGGGGGGGGGTGCCGCTGTGTAAACTGGTGACCTCTGCCTGATTGCGGCTTCCTCTATGGGCAGATGATCTAATATGCAGATGCCGCCGCTCCTTTCCCACGTTGTTTACGGCTAAACATGTCATTAGCACATCCTCCTTTTGTCACAAGTGTTGATCCGTCAGGCAGATATTAATCTTTGTGACAGGTTTGATTTATCTTACTGCGGCAGACAATGCTGAATATTGGGAGGGGGGAGAACGCGGCCATTAACGAGGACAGCGGGGTCAGTGTGACCTCAGCCGGAGGAATCGGCCCAATCTCTTGTAAAGCCGCTTCTTACTGCTGTATAGAAAGTTGTGCGACAACCTAACGGCTCTACATTGTGCTGGGAAGCGTGTTGTCAGACATTGGTCCATGATACTATCCAGGTCTGTGAATTACTGGATATGTTAGACATCTCACACATTTACAGCCTGTACTCTGCAGCATCTCACTGATCACAGCCTGTACTCTGCAGCATCTCAATGATTACAGCCTGTACTCTGCAGCATCTCACTGATTACAGCCTGCACTCTGCATCATCTCACTGATCACAGCCTGTACTCTGCAGCATCTCACTGATTACAGCCTGACTCTGCAGCATCTCACTGATTACAGCCTGTACTCTGCAGCATCTCACTGATTACGGCCTGTACTCTGCAGCATCTCACTGATTACAGTCTGTACTCTGCACATCTCACTGATTACAGCCTGTACTCTGCAGCATCTCACTGATTACAGTCTGTACTCTGCACATCTCAGTGATTACAGCCTGTACTCTGCAGCATCTCACTGATTACAGCCTGTACTCTGCAGCATCTCACTGATTACAGCCTGTACTCTGCAGCATCTCACTGATTACAGCCTGTACTCTGCAGCATCTCACTGATTACAGCCTGTACCCTGCAGCATCTCACTGATTACAGCCTGTACTCTGCAGCATCTCACTGATTACAGCCTGTACTCTGCAGCATCTCGATACTGATTACAAGGCCTGTACTCTGCAGCATCTCTCAGATTACAGCCTGTACTCTGCAGCATCTCACTGATTACAGCCTGTACTCTGCAGCATCTCACTGATTACAGTCTGTACTCTGCACATCTCACTGATTACAGCCTGTACTCTGCAGCATCTCACTGATTGCAGCCTGTCACTCTGCATCATCTCACTGATTGCAGCCTGCACTCTGCAGCATCTCACCGATTGCAGCCTGACTCTGCAGCATCTCACGATTACACCTGTACTCTGCACATCTCACGATTACAGCTGTACTCTGCAGCATCTCACTGATTACAGCTGTACTCTGCAGCATCTCACTGATTACAGCCTGTACTCTGCAGCATCTCACTGATTACAGTCTGTACTCTGCAGCATCTCACTGATTACAGCCTGTACTCTGCAGCATCTCACTGATTACAGCCTGTACTCTGCAGCATCTCACTGATTACAGCCTGTACTCTGCAGCATCTCACTGATTACAGTCTGTACTCTGCAGCATCTCACTGATTGCAGCCTGTACTCTGCAGCATCTCACTGATTACAGCCTGTACTCTGCAGCATCTCACTGAATTACAGCCTGTACTCTGCAGCATCTCACTGATTACAGCCTGTACTCTGCAGCATCTCACTGATTACAGCCTGTACTCTGCATCATCTCACTGATTACAGCCTGTACTCTGCAGCATTCATCGTTCAGCTGTATCTGCAGCATCTCAATCAGCCTGTACTCTGCAGCATCTCACTGATTGACAGCCTGTACTCTGCAGCATCTCACTGATTGACAGCCTGTACTCTGCAGCATCTCACTGATTACAGCCTGTACTCTGCAGCATCTCACTGATTACAGCCTGTACTCTGCAGCATCTCGCACGATTACAGCCTGTACTCTGCAGCATCTCACTGATTACAGCCTGTACTCTGCAGCATCTCGCAATTTACAGCCTGTACTCTGCAGCATCTCACTGATTACAGTCTGTACTCTGCAGCATCTCACTGATTACAGTCTGTACTCTGCAGCATCTCACTGATTACAGCCTGCACTCTGCAGCATCTCACTGATTACAGCCTGCACTCTGCAGCATCTCACTGATTGCAGCCTGTACTCTGCAGCATCTCACTGATTACAGCCTGCACTCTGCAGCATCTCACTGATTGCAGCTTGTACTCTGCAGCGTCTCATTGATTACAGTCTGTACTCTGCAGCATCTCACTGATTGCAGGCTGTACTCTGCAGCATCCACCGATTACAGCCTGTACTCTGCAGCATCTCACTGATTACAGCCTGTACTCTGCAGCATCTCACTGATTACAGCCTGTACTCTGCAGCATCTCACCGATTACAGTCTGTACTCTGCAGCATCTCACCGATTACAGCCTGTACTCTGCAGCATCTCACTGATTGCAGCCTGTACTCTGCAGCATCTCACTGATTGCAGCCTGTACTCTGCAGCATCTCACTGATTACAGCCTGTACTCTGCAGCATCTCACGATTACAGCCTGTACTCTGCAGCATCTCACTGATTACAGCCTGTACTCTGCAGCATCTCGCTGATTACAGCCTGTACTCTGCAGCATCTCACTGATTACAGCCTGTACTCTGCAGCATCTCGCACATTTACAGCCTGTACTCTGCAGCATCTCACTGATTACAGCCTGTACTCTGCAGCATCTCACTAATTACAGCCTGTACTCTGCAGCATCTATCTCTTTCCAGCCTGCACTCTGCAGCATCTCACTGATTAAAGCCTGTACTCTGCAGCATCTCACGATTACAGCCTGTACTCTGCAGCATCTCACTGATTACAGCCTGTACTCTGCAGCATCTCACCGATTACAGCCTGTACTCTGCAGCATCCCACCGATTACAGCCTGTACTCTGCAGCATCTCACGATTACAGCCTGCACTCTGCAGCATCTCACGATTACAGCCTGCACTCTGCAGCATCTCACTGATTACAGCCTGTACTCTGCAGCATCTCACCGATTGCAGCCTGCACTCTGCAGCATCTCACGATTACAGTCTGTACTCTGCAGCATCTCACTGATTACAGTCTGTACTCTGCAGCATCTCACGATTACAGCCTATACTCTGCAGCCTCTCATGATTACAGCCTGTACTCTGCAGCATCTCACTGATTACAGTCTGTACTCTGCAGCATCTCACTAATTACAGCCTGTACTCTGCAGCATCTCACTGATTACAGTCTGTACTCTGCAGCATCTCACTGATTACAGTCTGTACTCTGCAGCATCTCACTGATTACAGCCTGTACTCTGCAGCATCTCACTGATTACAGCCTATACTCTGCAGCATCTCACTGATTACACCTTACTCTGCAGCATCTCTGATTTACAGCCTGTACTCTGCAGCATCTCACTGATTACAGCCTGTACTCTGCAGCATCTCATCGATTACAGCCTGCACTCTGCAGCATCTCATGATTACAGCCTGTACTCTGCAGCATCTCACTGATTACAGTCTGTACTCTGCAGCATCTCACTAATTACAGCCTGTACTTCTGCAGCATCTCACTTATTACAGCCTGTACTCTGCAGCATCTCACTGTTTACAGCCTGTACTCTGCAGCATCTCCGATTACAGCCTGTACTCTGCAGCATCTCACTGATTACAGCCTGTACTCTGCGCATCTCACTGATTACAGCCTGTACTCTGCAGCATCTCACTGATTACAGCCTGTACTCTGCAGCATCTCACTGATTACAGCCTGTACTCTGCAGCTTCTCACTGATTACAGTCTGTACTCTCTGCAGCATCTCACTGATTTCAGCCTTGTGCTGTTTAGCATTTCACTGATTACAGCCTGTATTCTGCAGCTATATCTAATTTCAGCCATTACTCTGCAGCATCTATCTGATTCTAGCCTGTACTCTGCAGAATGCTACATATTTCTATTTTTCAACAGGATTCAAAAGGATTTTGACGTCCCAACCAGCTGCCTATGGTGCCCATGCCTACTGTACCCAGGTATACTGTATATATACCACACTATTGTGTGCTGTACTGCATGTATACCACATTAAGTGTGTTGTACTGTATACCGCACTATATTGTGCCTTACTGTATCTTTACCTACTATAGTGTCCTGTACTGTATACTGCACTATAGTGCGCTGTACTATATCTATTCCACACTATAGTGTTCTTGTTTACTGTATCTTACTGCACTATAGTGCCCTGTACTGTATCTGTACCGCACTATAGTGTGCTGTACTGTATCTATACTGCACTATAGTGCGCTATACTGTATACTGCACTATGGTGTTGCTTGTACTGTATATATACTGCACTATAGTGTGATGTACTGTATCTTTACTGCACTATAGTGCCCTGTACTTATATATATATACTGCAATATAGTGTACTGTATTATATTACTGCACTATAGTGTGCTGTTACTGTATCTATACTGCACTATAGTGTGCTGTACTGTATACTGCACTATAGTGTGCTGTACTGTATACGCATTATAGTGCCCTGTACTGTATCTATACTGCACTATAGTGTGCTGTACTGTATCTATACCGCACTATACAGTTGTGGCCAACAGTATTGCCCCCCTGCAATTCTGTCAGATAATACTCAGTTTCTTCCTGAAAATGATTGCAATCACAAATTCTTTGCTATTATTATCTTCATTTAATTTGTCTTCAATGAAAAAACACAAAAGAGAATGAAGCAAAAAGCAAAACATTGATCATTTCACACAAAACTCCAAAAATGGGCCGGACAAAAGTATTGGCACCCTCAGCCTAATACTTGGTTGCACAACCTTTAGCCAAAATAACTGCGATCAACCGCTTCCGGTAACCATCAATGAGTTTCTTACAATGCTCTGCTGGAATTTTACACCATTCTTCTTTGGCAAACTGCTCCAGGTCCCTGATATGTGAAGGGTGCCTTCTCCAAACTGCCATTGTTAGATCTCTCCACAGGTGATCTATGGGATTCAGGTCTGGACTCATTGCTGCCACCTGTGAGCCCTCGTGTACAGGATCCCTAGACCCATTGTACCTGTACGATTGTTTTGTCGATTTGTCGTCGTTTTTCGACCATTGTCTTTGTCTACCCCTAAGTTGTACAGCGCTATGTATCCTAATAGCGCTATATAAATACCTAATAATAATAATAATAATAATAATAAAACCTTAGAAGTCTCCAGTGCTTTCTCTCACACCATTTTCTAGAGCTTTTTGAAGTGTGTTTTGGGTCATTGTCCTGCTGGAAGACCCATGACCTCTGAGGGAGACCCAGCTTTCTCACACTGGGCCCTACATTATGCTGCACAATGTGTTGGTAGTCTTCAGACTTCATAATGCCATGCACACGGTCAAGCAGTCCAGTGCCAGAGGCAGCAAAGCAACCCCAAAACATCCGGGAACCTCCGCCATGTCTGACTGTAGGGAGCGTGTTCTTTTCTTTGAATGCCTCTTTTTTTCTCCTGTAAACTCTATGTTGATGCCTTTGCCCATAAAGCTCTACTTTTGTCTCCTCTGACCAGAGAACATTCTTCCAAAACGTTTTAGGCTTTCTCAGGTAAGTTTTGGCAAACTCCAGCCTGGCTTTTTTATGTCTCGGGGTAAGAAGTGGGGTCTTCCTGGGTCTCCTACCATACAGTCCCTTTTCATTCAGACGCCGACGGATAGTACGGGTTGACACTGTTGTACCCTCGGACTGCAGGGCAGCTTGAACTTGTTTGGATGTTAGTCGAGGTTCTTTATCCACCATCCTCACAATCTTGAGTTGAAATCTCTCGTCAATTTTTCTTTTCCGTCCACATCTAGGGAGGTTAGCCACAGTGCCATGGGCTTTAAACGTCTTGATGACACTGCGCACGGTAGACACAGGAACATTCAGGTCTTTGGAGATGGACTTGTAGCCTTGAGATCGCTCATGCTTCCTCACAATTTGGTTTCTCAAGTCCTCAGACAGTTCTTTGGTCTTCTTTCTTTTCTCCATGCTCAATGTGGTACACACAAGGACACAGGACAGAGGTTGAGTCAACTTTAATCCATGTCAACTGGCTGCAAGTGTGATTTAGTTATTGCCAACACCTGTTAGGTGCCACAGGTAAGTTACAGGTGCTGTTAATTACACAAATTACAGAAGCATCACATGATTTTTCTAACAGTGGCAATACTTTTGTCCACCCCCTTTTTTATGTTTGGTGGAATTAGATCCAATTTGGTTTTAGGACAATTCTTTTTGTGTTTTTTCATTGAAGACAAATTAAATGAAGATAATAATACCAAAGAATTTGTGATTGCAATCATTTTCAGGAAGAAACTGAGGATTACCTGACAGAATTGCAGGGGTGTCAATACTTTTGTCCGGCCCATTTTTGGAGTTTTGTGTGAAATGATCAATGTTTTGCTTTTTGCTTCATTCTCTTTTGTGTTTTTTTTTCATTGAAGACAAATGAAATGTAGATAATAATAGCAAAGAATTTGTGATTGCAATCATTTTCAGGAAGAAACTGAGGATTATCTGACAGAATTGCAGGGGTGGCAATACTTTTGGCCACAACTGTATATGGCACTATAGTGTGCTGTACTGTATTGTACTGTACTGATATTAACTTTCTCCCCCTGGAGGGGAATGATTACAGCACATGTATGTGAGGTTAACCCTCTCTCACCTGGACGGGAATGATTACAGCACATGTATGTGAGGTTAACCCTCTCTCACCTGGATGGGAATGATTACAGCACATGTATGTGAGGTTAACCCTCTCCTCCCTGGATGAGAATGATTACAGCACATGTATGTGAGGTTAACCCTCTCTCACCTGGATGGGAATAATTACAGCACATGTATGTGAGGTTAACCCTCTCCTCCCTGGATGAGAATGATTACAGCACATGTATGTGAGGTTAATCCTCTCTCACCTGGAGGGGAATGATTACAGCACATGTATGTGAGGTTAACCCTCTCCCCCCTGGAGGGGAATGATTACAGCACATGTATGTGAGGTTAACCCTCTCTCGCCTGGATGGGAATGATTACAGCACATGTATGTGAGGTTAACCCTCTCTCACCTGGATGGGAATGATTACAGCACATGTATGTGAGGTTAATCCTCTCTCACCTGGATGGGAATGATTACAGCACATGTATGTGAGGTTAACCCTCTCTCACCTGGACGGGAATGATTACAGCACATGTATGTGAGGTTAACCCTCTCCCCCCTGGATGGGAATGATTACAGCACATGTATGTGAGGTTAACCCTCTCCCCCCTGGATGGGAATGATTACAGCACATGTATGTGAGGTTAACCCTCTCCCCCCTGGATGGGATTGATTACAGTAAATGTATGTGAGGTTAACCCTCTCTCACCTGGACGGGAATGTTTACAGTAAATGTATGTGAGGTTAACCCTCTCCCCCCTGGATGGGATTGATTACAGTAAATGTATGTGAGGTTAACCCTCTCTCACCTGGATGGGAATGATTACACTTCTGTGGTTATCGGGGCTAAAAAAAACCAGATGTGGATATTTTCCAAGGTTCTTCTTTCTATTGCCGTCGTCCATAGCCGTGATGAAACCACAACTCCCAGCATGCCGATCAGCGGCTCGCCCCCTCTCCAGGAAGAAATACTGATACGCCTCTGCTTATGGGAATGACTGGACTCGCTCACCCCAAAGATTAAACATTCACCGCAGATTAGGGAATAAAGTTTTGTTGAGAGTTGTATATTTTTATGGAATATTCGGAAGACGTATGGAAATTACGATTTAAAGGACATGGACCTTTACAGTTGATTGTTAAAGGAATGTTCAGAGTTAATTATTTGGAGTATTTTCCTAAAAAGCTTAGAGAGGAGAGAAGCTGGTATTCTAGGTTACAATCCAGACATAATGGTAAAATCTGTAGTCACCACTAGAGGGCAACCTTGTGTGTTATTCTGTTCCAGTTTACAGGAGTTATAGCTCTCCATTGCCCTCTAGTGGTGACCTCCGGTAATTGGCTGCACATGCAGGCTGCCATTCTGCTGCCTGAGTGTGCGTGGCATCAAACAAGTCTGTGCAGCCTAGAGAAGCAGTGTCCTGTGCAGCAGGGTGACCCCGTAAGTAATGTCCTCTTCTGATTCACAGGAGCTGGTGAACCTCATACTTTGTGGCAGAGCCGCGTCCAATGTTTTTAACGACGTGATGGAGCTGGATTCCGGGAACGGAAGCATGACCGTCCTGAAAGGCATCTCCTGCCGCAGCGAAGTCGGCTTCCTATCCCTCTTTGAACACTACAATGTGTGCCAGGTATGTTTTATCCAATGCCCCAGGGGAGGGAGGAATGAAGCAGGGATAATGGGGGGGGGGGGCGCACTTATTTATTATAAGTGTTTATGCCCCACTGCAGTTCACTGGCGGCAAACAAAGATTGTCAGAAACATTTCAGCTGACATTTATCGTGCGGTTCCTGCTTGGGTCTGTGATCACTTTATTTACTGATTCTCCTGGGTTAGGTAAAACTACAGTAAGGAGGGAAAAAAAGGCTTAAAGGGGCTGCCCTCCATTGGAAAATCCCAATTTAAAGGGGTTGTGTCACAGACAATTTTACGTTTTAATGAATATATCTTGGAATAATAATAAGTTCTTCAATTGGATGTTTTAAAAAATAATGTTCCTGTCCGGAGATATTCTTATATATGTGTCCTGTGTCCGACCATGAAGGAACAGGCGGGATATACCACGTGTCCTGGGGGAGAGGAGGTAGTAGTATATACAGACATTGCAGCCGGGATCACAGTTGATCCTTTTTGTGATATGAAACAAGTTCTTTTAAAAGGCAATGAAATGTCTCACATCACAGGAAGAATCAGCTGTAATGTCTGTATACTTTATTACTTCCCCCCTCCCCTCTCAGGATCAGTGGTATGTCCCATCTGTTCCTCCATTCTTGGACATAGAGACATGTATACAGCCACTGTCCGTGGTGGAGGGGGGCTGACATGTGTCCTGTATACAGCCAGTGTCCGGGGTGGAGGGGGGCTGACATGTGTCCTGTATACAGCCAGTGTTCGGGGTGGAGGGGGCTCACATGTGTCCTGTATACAGTCAGTGTCCGGGGTGGAGGGTGGCTGACATGTGTCCTGTATACAGCCAGTGTCCGGGGTGGAGGGGGGCTGACATGTGTCCTGTATACAGCCACTGTCCGTGGTGGAGGGGGGCTCACATGTGTCCTGTATACAGCCAGTGTCCGTGGTGGAGGGGGGCTGACGTGTCCTGTATACAGCCAGTGTCCGGGGTGGAGGGGAGCTGACATGTGTCCTGTATACAGCCAGTGTCCGGGGTGGAGGAGGGCTGACATGTCCTGTATACAGCCAGTGTCCGGGGTGGAGGGGGGCTGACATGTGTCCTGTATACAGTCAGTGTCCGGGGTGGAGGGTGGCTGACATGTGTCCTGTATACAGCCAGTGTCCGGGGTGGAGGGTGGCTGACGTGTCCTGTATACAGTCAGTGTCCTGGGTGGAGGGGGGCTGACATGTGTCCTGTATACAGCCAGTGTCCGGGGTGGAGGGGGGCTGACATGTGTCCTGTATACAGCCAGTGTCCGGGGTGGAGGGGGGCTGACATGTGTCCTGTATACAGCCAGTGTCCGGGGTGGAGGGGGGCTGACATGTGTCCTGTATACAGTCAGTGTCCGGGGTGGAGGGGGCTGACATGTGTCCTGTATACAGCCAGTGTCCGGGGTGGAGGGGGCTGACATGTGTCCTGTATACAGCCAGTGTCCTGGGTGGAGGGGGCTGACATGTGTCCTGTATACAGCCAGTGTCCGGGGTGGAGGGGGGCTGACATGTGTCCTGTATACAGCCAGTGTCCGGGGTGGAGGGGGCTGACATGTGTCCTGTATACAGCCAGTGTCCGGGGTGGAGGGAGGCTGACATGTGTCCTGTATACAGCCAGTGTCCGGGTGGGAGGGGGCTGACATGTGTCCTGTATACAGCCAGTGTCCGGGGTGGAGGGGGGCTGACATGTGTCCTGTATACAGCCAGTGTCAGGGTGGAGGGTGGCTGACATGTGTCCTGTATACAGTCAGTGTCCGGGGTGGAGGGGGCTGACGTGTCCTGTATACAGCCAGTGTCCGGGGTGGAGGGGAGCTGACATGTGTCCTGTATACAGCCAGTGTCCGGGTGGAGGGGGGCTGACATGTGTCCTGTATACAGCCAGTGTCCGGGGTGGAGGGGGCTGACATGTGTCCTGTATACAGACAGTGTCTCGGGGTGGAGGGGGCTGACATGTGTCCTGTATACAGCCAGTGTCCGGGGTGGAGGGGGCTGACATGTGTCCTGTATACAGCCAGTGTCTGGCTGCGTGTCCGTGGAGTGGGGGGGCTGACATGTGTCCTGTATACAGCCAGTGTCTTGGGGGTGGAGGGGGCATGGTGAACCATGTGTCCTGTGATACAGCCAGTGTCCGGCGTGGAGGGGGCTGACGTGTCCTGTATACAGCCAGTGTCCGGGGTGGAGGGGGGCTGACATGTGTCCTGTATACAGTCAGTGTCCGGGGTGGAGGGGGCTGACATGTGTCCTGTATACAGCCAGTGTCAGGGTGGAGGGGGGCTGACATGTGTCCTGTATACAGCCAGTGTCCGTGGTGGAGGGGAGCTGACATGTGTCCTGTATACAGCCAGTGTCCTGGGGTGGAGGGGGCTGACATGTGTCCTGTATACAGCCAGTGTCCGGGGTGGAGGGGGGCTGACATGTGTCCTGTATACAGCCAGTGTCCGGGGTGGAGGGAGGCTGACATGTGTCCTGTATACAGCCAGTGTCTGGGGTGGAGAGGAGCTGACATGTGTCCTGTATACAGCCAGTGTCCGGGGTGGAGGGGGGCTGACATGTGTCCTGTATACAGCCAGTGTCCGGGGTGGAGGGGGGCTGACATGTGTCCTGTATACAGCCAGTGTTCGGGGTGGAGGGGGGCTGACATGTGTCCTGTATACAGCCAGTGTCCGGGGTGGAGGGGGCTGACATGTGTCCTGTATACAGCCAGTGTCTGGGGTGGAGGGGGCTGACATGTGTCCTGTATACAGCCAGTGTCCGGGGTGGAGGGGGGCTGACATGTGTCCTGTATACAGCCAGTGTCCGGGGTGGAGGGGGGCTGACGTGTCCTGTATACAGCCAGTGTCCGGGGTGGAGGGGGGCTGACGTGTCCTGTATACAGCCAGTGTTTGGGGTGGAGGGGGGCTTTTAGGTGATTGTCCCATATGTCGGTGTAGGATTGGGGCTTAGCTCATGGTTTTTATAGCCGCTCACAATTGATGTATTCAGGTTCCTCACAATCGGGCCGGCATTCCTGGCATTCCTCCCTCTGCTGCCTGATGATGATTATGCGGCTGGAGCAGAACAGATCAGGGCACAGACCTTTACTGGACCCTCAGAACAATTTCCCATTATCCCGCCGCCGCTCTACACAAACACAGTCCTGGGAGGAAGAGAAACATTTGCTCATCGGACTGTGAAAAACTGTTTATTGGGGTCAGCCCAGTTCACTGCGTTATAATAAGGCTCCCACAGTGTAAATAATACCGCCAGAATCAGAAACGCTCCGCACAGATCCAATATACACTGGTGTACAAAGGAGGAGAGAGCGGAGCGCTCCCCAGCCGCACCTGTCAGCAGCACCGCCGGAGACGTGATTTATAGGGTAGCGACACCTCGGCCCTCACAAAGCTTCTGATTGGCAGAAAGGGCCCGATCATTGTGAGACTGCTACAATAATAGTATATTGTATAGTGCCACACAGTGCCAAATTAGATACCGTTATACCGTGCTCAAATACCATCATACTGTGGCCACCATACAGTGCTTATATAATACCACTGAAATAATACCATCATACTGTGCTGAATTAATGCCACCATACAATGCTTATATAATACCACCATATACATTGCTTAAAGAATACCACCAAAAAGTGCTGAAATAATACCATCATGCAGTGCTTAAATACTACCATACTGTGCTTATATAATACCACCATACTGTGCTTATATAATACCACCATAATGTGCTTATATAATACCACCATATACATTGCTTAAAGAATACCACCAAAAAGTGCTGAAATAATACCATCATGCAGTGCTTAAATACTACCATACTGTGCTTATGTAATACCACCATACAGTGCGCATATAATACTACTATACAGTGTTCAAATAATACCATCATAAAGTGCTAAAATAATACCACTTCACAGTGCTCATATACCACCATACAGTGCTGATATAATACCACTCCAAAGTACTATAAAACTACCATACAGAGCTCAATTAATACCACCATACAGCGCTCATATACCATCATGATACAGTGCTCAAATACCACCACCATACTGTGTTCAATTAATACCACCATACAGTGCTTATATAATACTACTGAAATAATACCATCATAATGTGCTGAATTAATACCACCATACAGTGCTTATATAATACCACCAAAAAGTGCTGAAATAAATACTACCGTACTGTGCTTATATAATAACACCATACAATGCTCATATAATACTACTATACAGTGTTCAAATAATACCATCATATAGTGCTAAAATAATACCACTTCAAAGTGCTCATATAATACTACTATACATTGCTCATATAGTACCACCACAAAGTGCTCATATACCACCATACAGTGCTCGTTTAATACCACTCCAAACTACTCATATAAAACTACCATACAGTACTCAATTAATACCACCATACAGTGCTCAAATATCACCGCCATACAGCGCTCACATAACACCTCCATACAGTGCACACATAACACCGCCATACACTGCTCACATAACACCTCCATACAGTGCTCACATAACACCACCATGCAGTGCTCAAACACCACTACAACCTCCATACAGCACTCAAATATCACCGCCATACAGCGCTCAAATATCACCGCCATATATTACTCAAATATCACTGCCATATATTACTCAAATATCACTGCCATACAGCGCTCAAATATCACCGCCATACAGTGCTCAAATATCACCGCCATACAGCGCTCAAATATTACCGCCATACAGCACTCAAATATCACCGCCATACAGCACTCACAGAACACCGCCATACAGCGCTCAAATATCACCGCCATACAGCACTCACATAACACCTCCATACAGTGCTCACATAACACCGCCATACAGCGCTCAAATATCACCGCCATACAGCACTCACATAACACCTCCATACAGGGCTCACATAACACCTCCATACAGCGCTCAAATATCACCGCCATACAGCGCTCAAATATCACCGCCATATATTACTCAAATATCACTGCCATATATTACTCAAATATCAATGCCATACAGCGCTCAAATATCACCGCCATACAGCGCTCAAATATTACCGCCATACAGCACTAAATATCACCGCCATACAGCACTCACAGAACACCGCCATACAGCGCTCAAATATCACCGCCATACAGCACTCACATAACACCTCCATACAGTGCTCACATAACACCGCCATACAGCGCTCAAATATCACCGCCATACAGTACTCAGATAACACCTCCATACAGGGCTCACATAACACCTCCATACACTGCTCACATAACACCTCCATACACTGCTCACATAACACCTCCATACACTGCTCACATAACACCTCCATACACTGCTCACATAACACCTCCATACACTGCTCACATAACACCGCCATACAGTACTCAGATAACACCGCCATACACTGCTCAAATAATACTACCATAAACTGCTCAAATATCACCTCCATACAGCGCTCAAATATCACCGCCACACACTGCTGAAATATCACCGCCATACAGCGCTCAAATATCACCGCCATACAGTGATTGAATAATATTTTAATTCCGAGCTCAAATAATACCGCCTTACTGTGCTCATAATACTTCTATGCAGTGCTCACATAATACCACCATACAGTGCCCAAATAAATCAGGTATACACATGCACCTGACTGCCATTCATCTGCCCTTGGGCACTTGGTTATCCTCCTTAAGTGAGCGGCAGGGGGCACTTTAGACCCCATTCTTACGCCCCACAGGATAGGCAGGAGGTCACACTGCTGTTCATCAGTCGCGTGTGCTCCGCTATTTTGAGAACTCCCATAGAAGTGAATGGAGAGCGACCTGCGACAGGGCTACATTCTCTAGACAGGTTTCCCTATCAATGAGATGAGAATATGCCTTTAAATGTGCTGCATGATCCCCTGATAGTAGAGTGCACGGGGTCCATTGTGGAGCGCACCACCGGATCCTCCTCCTCGGGGAAAGCTTATCACATAGACACATCCTGCAGGTAGGATAACTCCAGACTGACTGTATGGAATCGGTGTGGGGGTTAATGCTATCTCCATTGTTATTCTCCTTCTGCAGGGGGTTCGGGTGACGGGGCTGAGCGCCAAGTCCAAATTTGTTTTTAATGACTTTCCTGAAAGCAGCCAAGAACACAAAAGTCTCATTAGGGAGCGGGTTTGAACGTTAACTTGTGTGCGTTGTATTCTCACACGTCACTGTGGTCAGAAACTAATATTGTATTAATAGAGTCTTCAATACCAGATCTCTGCTTGTAGTCAGTGAATAGGAACATGTATCGGCAAATACATGAGCAGCATAAATCAAAGTCCAGCTTGTTGGATTCAAAGTGTCAGTGTATATATGGGTGTAATGACAACTGTACCTGAAGCGCCTCCTAGTGGAGGCTGTATAAAACTATATATAGTGAGCTCCCTCTAGTGGTGACTGTATAAACCTGTATGCAGTGAGCTCCTCCTAGTTGTGGCTGTATAAACCTGTATGCAGTGAGCTCTCCCTAGTGGTGGCTGTATAAATCTGTATGTAGTGAGCTCCTCCTAGTTATGGCTGTATAAATCAGTATGTAGTGAGCTTCTCCTAGTGGTAGCTGTATATATCTGTATGTAGTGAGCTCCAACTAGTGGTGGCTGTATAAATCGACATGTGTTGTGTTTCCCCTAGTTATGGCCGTATAAATCAGTATGTAGTGAGCGCCCTCTAGTGGTAGCTGTATAAATCTGTATGTAGTGAGCTCCAACTAGTGGTGGATGTATAAATCTGTATGTAGTGAGCTCCCTCTAGTGGTGGCTGTATACATCTATACGTAGTGAGCTCCCTCTAGTGGTGGCTGTATAAATCTGTATGTAGTGAGCTCCCCTAGTGGTGGCTTTATAAATCTGTATGTAGTAAGTTCCCTCTAGTGGTGGCTGTATAAATATGTATGTAGTGAGCTCCCTCTAGTGGTGGCTATATAAATCTGTATGTAGTGAGCTCCCCCTAGTGGTGGCTATATAAATCTGTATGTAGTGAGCTCCCTCTAGTGGTGGCTGTATAAATCTGTATGTAGTGAGCTCCCCCTAGTGGTGGCTTTATAAATCTGTATGTAGTAAGTTCCCTCTAGTGGTGGCTGTATAAATATGTATGTAGTGAGCTCCCTCTAGTGGTGACTGTATAAATCTGTATGTATTGAGCTTCCCCTAGTGGTGGCTGTATAAATCTGTATGTAGTGAGCTCCCTCTAGTGGTGACTGTATAAATCTGTATGTAGTGAGCTCCCTCTAGTGGTGACTGTATAAATCTGTATGTAGTGAGCTCCCTCTAGTGGTGACTGTATAAATCTGTATGTAGTGAGCTCCCTCTAGTGGTGGCTGTATAAATCTGTATGTAGTGAGCTCCCTCTAGTGGTGACTGTATAAATCTGTATGTAGTGAGCTCCCTCTAGTGGTGGCTGTATAAATCTGTATGTAGTGAGCTCCCTCTAGTGGTGCTGTATAAATCTGTATGTAGTGAGCTCCCTCTAGTGGTGGCTGTATAAATCTGTATGTAGTGAGCTCCCTCTAGTGGTGGCTGTATAAATCTGTATGTAGTGAGCTCCCTCTAGTGGTGACTGTATAAATCTGTATGTAGTGAGCTCCCTCTAGTGGTGGCTGTATAAATCTGTATGTAGTGAGCTCCCCTAGTGGTGGCTGTATTAAATCTATTTGAACCATTGGTGAATACATATATCTCTATTAACTTCTGGTGGTCTCATAGTCTATGCTCAACTCGGTTCCAAGCAGTCACTGCCATCTTGGGGGCCCGATCTGTCAATCTTCCCTGGAGTCTTTCTTCACCTCACATTCACCGGTCACATCGGATAAAATGTCCTGGTCCAGATCCGGTAAACTAGGATTGACCCCCCTGAGCCCCGAGGTCACGGTTCAGGAGGTATCTGAAATCCTTCTAAAGGAAATTCCCCAGAATAAGGAGCTGCGGCCAATGCAGGAATGTACGCCCAGAACAAAAGCAATATGTCCAAAACATCTGCTGCCCCTATCAAAGCATCCACGAGCTTAGACTGGGAGGAAAGGGATTTACGCGGCTCATACCAACACCGGTTATATGTAATACTCGGCGGAACGTTCTGTGGAATCTGGTGGAAGGAGCTGCTCACGTCTTCTGAGCCGCGGCTGAGATTTACATCGCACCAAACACCATCGCCTGCGAACATCCGATCCAGAGACCAACTAACCTGCACCTGTAGAGCAGAGATAAAGAGCCCTGCCGGGGATCAAGGCAGAGGACTGATCCCCTATCCACAATAAAAGCACATGAACGCTCAATCATATCGAGCGTGCATGTGTATGAGGAGGTCGGGGAACAGAGATGATGGCCTAATGAGCCCTCATTGGTGTCATGATTAAGATAAGATAAGATAAGATAAACTTTATTGATCCGGAGGAAATTACAGTATTACAGCAGCAGAACACATATGCAAATAGAGTCTGTGGAGCCTCGTTTAGGAGTCTCAGCCAGTCCTGATGAGGGGCAACACCCCGAAACAGCTGTCTGTGGATGGATACCTGGCCTTGGTATTCCCTTGTCATATCTTTAAGCTCGTAAAGAGATGGATATTGACTTAAAGGGCCACTTAATATGGTGGTTATGGTGGTCTCCTCAAAGAGCCACCCCATGGCTAGGTGCTTCCCTGGAAGGATATCTGGGTAGTCCTGTGTTTGAGACTCCTAAACAAGGCTCCACAGACATTATTTGCATATTTGTAATTCACAGGAGACAATGCACCTAGGAATTCATGTCGAGCGTTTAGCCAGCTGCCCGCAGTGTTTTCTTGGACTGGTCTCCCTGAGATCAGTGATTGCTTTGTAAGATTAAAACAGGTAGGGCTTGGTGGATTTTCATATCCTCACTGCACACATTGCAGATCTACCCTCACTGCACACGTTGTAGGTCTACCCTCACTGCACACGTTGTAGGTCTACCCTCACTGCACACGTTGTAGGTCTACCCTCACTGCACACGTTGTATCTCTGCCCTCACTGCACACGTTGTATCTCTGCCCTCACTGCACACGTTGTATCTCTGCCCTCACTGCACACGTTGTATCTCTGCCCTCACTGCACACGTTGTAGATCTATCCTCACTGCACACATTGTAGATCTACCCTCACTGCACACATTGCAGATCTACCCTCACTGCACACGTTGTAGGTCTACCCTCACTGCACACGTTGTAGGTCTACCCTCACGGCACACGTTGTAGGTCTACCCTCACGGCACACGTTGTAGGTCTACCCTCACTGCACACGTTGTAGGTCTACCCTCACTGCACACGTTGTAGGTCTACCCTCACTGCACACGTTGTAGGTCTACCCTCACTGCACACGTTGTAGGTCTACCCTCACTGCACACATTGTAGGACTACCCTCACCATCCACTTTGAATTTTACACAAGACCAGAAGGGCTACTGGTTCACTGAGGGATCAGATGACATCTTATTTGTGAGGTCTATAAGGAGGAGAGGAGTGGAAGAAATGTGGGGACAGTGAGAGGCAAATCCTGCTGCTTTCTAGTTAGTATTTCATTTCATTCTGGTGCTGAATTCACAGATGCACATCTCAGTACTGCTCTGTAATGTCCTACGTGCCACTGTAGGTTCGTGTTGATCTTACCCCAGAGTTGGGTTCACATCAACACTGTTCAGTACAGTGATATAATATCCTCCATGCTGCTGCTTCCTAGTATGTGTTTATCTCACCCTTGTATGTAATTCACAAGTACACTGACCAGTACTGCTGTATAATGTCAGCCGTGCTGCTGCTTTATAGTGAGTGTTGTAGCTCACCACAGAGCTGGATTCACAGCTACACTCCCCCATGCTGCAGATTTCCAGTATGTTCCCTCCTGCGAGCACTGGTTTTACATCTATACTATGCAGAACTGCTCCAAATATCAGCTGTGCTGCTGCTTTTGAACAGTATTTTGTCTTACCCCAGAGCTAGATTCACAGCTACTTTGCTTAGTATGGCTGTATAATGTCTGCCATGTTGTTTCTTTTTAGTAGTTTTATGTCTCTCCCCAGTGCTGGATTCACAGCTACATTGCTCAGTACAATTGTATAATGTCTTCCATGTTTCTGCTTTCTAGACATTTGTGTCTCACTCAGAACTGGATTCACAGGTACCCTGTTCAGTACTGCTCAATAATGTCCCCATGCTGCTGCTTTTAGTACTTATATGTCTCACCCCAGTGCTAGATTTACAGCCACACTGCTCAGTACTACTCTATAATGTCCCCATGCTGCTGCTTTTAGTTGTTATGTGTCTCTCCCCAGTGCTGGATTTACAGCTACACTTTTCAGTACTACTCTATAATGTTCCCATGCTGCTGCTTTCTAGTAGTTTTCTGTCTCTCCCCAGTGCTGGATCCACAGCTACATTGCTCAGTACAGTTGTATACTGTCCCCTATGCTGCTGCTTTCTAGTAGTTTTCTGTCTCTCCCCAGTGCTGGATCAACAGCTACATTGCTCAGTACAGTTGTATAATGTTTCTATGTTGCTGCTTTCTAGTAGTTATATGTCTCTCCACAGTGCTGCATTTACAGCTACACTGCTCAGTACTACTCTATAATGTCCCCATTTTGCTGCTTTTACTAGTTATGTCTCTCCACAGTGCTGCATTTACAGCTACACTGCTCAGTACTACTCTTTAATGTCCCTATGTTGCTGCTTTCTAGTAGTTTTCTGTCTCTCCCCAGTGCTGGATACACAACTACATTGCTCAGTGCAGTTGTATAATGTGTTCTATGCTGCTGCTTTCTAGTAGTTTTCTGTCTCTCCCCAGTGCTGGCTCCACAGCTACATTGCTCAGTACAGTTGTATACTGTCCTCTATGCTGCTGCTTTCTAGTAGTTTTCTGTCTCTCCCCAGTGCTGGCTCCACAGCTACATTGCTCAGTACAGTTGTATACTGTCCTCTATGCTGCTGCTTTCTAGTAGTTTTCTGTCTCTCCCCAGTGCTGGATCAACAGCTACATTGCTCAGTACAGTTGTATAATGTTTCTATGTTGCTGCTTTCTAGTAGTTATATGTATCTCCACAGTGCTGCATTTACAGCTACACTGCTCAGTACTACTCTTTAATGTCCCTATGTTGCTGCTTTCTAGTAGTTTTCTGTCTCCCCCCAGTGCTGGATCAACAGCTACATTGCTCAGTACAGTTGTATAATGTTTCTATGTTGCTGCTTTCTAGTAGTTATATGTCTCTCCACAGTGCTGCATTTACAGCTACACTGCTCAGTACTACTCTATAATGTCCCCATTTTGCTGCTTCTACAAGTTATGTCTCTCCACAGTGCTGCATTTACAGCTACACTGCTCAGTACTACTCTTTAATGTCCCTATGTTGCTGCTTTCTAGTAGTTTTCTGTCTCTCCCCAGTGCTGGATACACAACTACATTGCTCAGTGCAGTTGTATAATGTGTTCTATGCTGCTGCTTTCTAGTAGTTTTCTGTCTCTCCCCAGTGCTGGCTCCACAGCTACACTGCTCAGTACAGTTGTATACTGTCCTCTATGCTGCTGCTTTCTAGTAGTTTTATGTCTCTCCCCAGTGCTGGATGCATTTTCCCCATGCTGCTGCTATGTCTGATCATGAGCTACATAGAGACAGGGGAGCAGTAATCCCTCATATTTGTGCTGTGTATGGGAGACATCATAGCAGCTATTGTGCCCCACCAGCTCAGAGACAACTAATGAAGGATTTACAGTCCAAGTATAGAAAACAAATAGGCTGCACTCACCGTTTGTTCGTAGGTGCTTTCTTTATTGAAGAGGTGCGGGGAGGGGGTGCATGAAGGTACAGACGACAGGTCCTGTTTTGCGGTTTATCCGCTTCTACAGGTCCTGAGACTGTAAATGCTTGACTGGCTGATGTAGGCGCAGCACCACCAGGTGGCTGGGGATAAGACAGCGGTCTGTCTTTATGGAGGAATAAGAAAGACCAATAGCCCTGAAGGTGCCCCTACCTTTCAATCAACTAATGAAGGAATCGGTGAGATGTTGATAATATAGGCGATACGTGTGCAACGTGTGAACATCTTACATGTGGGGTCTTCAGTTTCCCAGCGTTTCATAAGAGCCGGTGTAATCTCAGCTGATTACTCGCCAGTGTTGTTCCAAGGATGGACTGACATTCCTCGCTTGATTAATTTTGGCTTCAGTGACGGAAATTCCTCCCAAATCTGACACCTTGTTGTGGATGGACCTTGGCTAAACTCCTCCACTATGGAAGCTGTACTTACCTGGGGACCCCGGGAGCTGAACTACGTGACGGTGGAGGGGCGAGAGCTGCTGTCAGATTGTGCAATAGGTGGACGTCTCAATTACTGGATTCAGGGGATATAGTCCATGATTGGAAACACATGGCTGCTACCTCCAGAAACATCTCCACATGTTACCGGGGGTCGAGGCGTCTCCCTTTCCAGAGATCCTTGGGGTAAAAATTGCCTCTCTTAAGGAGGAGGAGGAGGAGGACCACCTTCTCAATCCCCCCGCTCCATGTCTGTGTGTTACATTGACTTACATTGACTTTCTCTTGTTTTTCTGCTTGCTGTCAGTGAATGAGAACTTTATTGTCTATATGCAGCAGTGACTGCGTGCAGCTCACAGCTGGCTGTGCGTTACAGTTGTATCCGGTGTAGGCAATCTAAGGGTGGGGAATTAATTTTCCAAGGGGCCACATGAGAGACCGTCACTGGGATGGAGGCCGAACAAATAGGCTGAAAGTTATTCTGCTCAATATTTACATGTTATTATTCTATATTAATATTAATTACATCACTAATAGCAGAATTAAATATACTGACATTCCTTTATGTACAATATGAGCCCCCACACAGCCCCTTAGATACTGTATGAATCCACACACAGCCCCCTATATACATTAAGTATCCACACACAGCCCCCTATATACAGTATGAATCCACACAACCCCTATATACAGTATGAACCGACACACAGCCCCCTATATACAGTATGAACCCACACACAGCCCCCTATATATATTATAAATCCACACACAGCCCCCTATATACAGTATTAATCCACACACAGCCCCCTATATATATTATAAATCCACACACAGCCCCCTACATACAGTATGAATCCACACACAGCCCCCTATATATATTATAAATCCACACACAGCCCCCTATATGCAGTTTGAATCTACACACAGCACTATATATACATTATGAATCTACAGCAGCCCGGTATATACATTATGAATCCACATACAGCCCTCTATATACAGTATGAGCCCACACACAGCCCCCTAGATGCAATATGAGCCCACACACAGCCCCCTATATACAGTATGAGCCCACACACAGCCCTCTATATACATTAAGAATCCACACACAACCCCCTATATACAGTATGAGCCCACACACTGCCCTCTATATACAGTATGAACCCACACACAGCCCTCTATATACATTAAGAATCCACACAACCCCCTATATACAGTATGAACCCACACACAGCCCTCTATATACATTAAGAATCCACACACAACCCCCTATATACAGTATGAGCCCACACACAGCCCTCTATATACATTAAGAATCCACACACAACCCCCTATATACAGTATGAGCCCACACACTGCCCTCTATATACAGTATGAACCCACACAGCCCTCTATATACATTATGAATCCACACACAGCCCTCTATATACAGTATGAATCTACATACAACCCTCTATATACAGTGTGAGCCCACACACAGCCCCCTATATACATTATAAATCCACACACAGCCCCGTATATACAGTATAAATCTACACACAGCACTATATATACATTATGAATCTACACCAGCCCAGTATATACATTATGAATCCACATACAGCCCTCTATATACAGTATGAGCCCACATACAGCCCCTATATACAATATGAGCCCACACATCCCCCTAGATACAGTATGAGCCCACACACAGCCCCCTAGATGTAATATGAGCCCACACATCCCCCTAGATACATTATGAGCTCACATATATCCCTCTATATACATTTTGAGCCCACACAGAGCCCTCTATATACAGTTTTAGCCCACATCTAGCCCTCTACATACAGTTTGAGCCCACACACAGCCCCTATATACAATATGAGCCCATACATAGCCCTCTACATACAGTATAAGCACACACAGTTCTCTGTATATAGTATGAGCCACACACAGCCCCGTATATAAAGTATGAATCCACACACAGTCCTCTATATGAATTATGAATCTACACACAGCCCTCTGTATACAGTATGAATTCACACAGCCCTCTGTATACAGTATGAATTCACACAGCCCTCTATATATAGTATGAACCACACATGGCTCCATATATACAGTATGAATCCACACACAGCCCTCTATATACAGTATGAAACCACACAGAGCCCTCTATATATATTATGAGCCCACACACAGCCCCTATATACAGTATGAGCCCACACAGCCCCTATATACAGTATGAGCCCACACAGCCCTCTGTATATAGTATGAGCCACACACAGCCCTCTATATTCAGTACTAGTTGTAGTACCCGGCTACGCCCGGGTTAATAAATAACTGCTGTTAGCTATAACAAAATAGAATTTGAATATGTCATATTAATGACCTGTAGGAAAATAGAAGCTGAGCTGTGATTGGTTGCTATAGGCAGCCTAATAAATCTCCAGCCAACAGTAAACCCTCCCCCTGGCCGGGCAGTATATGTTACCTCACACATACACATAATAGACAGCTCATGTGATCTTTCTTAATTCCCTATATGGCACATGTGCTGCACATTGGCTGTTTTTAATCAGATGTTTATGTTTGAAAATTAAATATACCAGACGTATGAGGCGAGTTGTGTGAGGTGATCTGTGCACATCTGTGTCTGTCTGTGTGCTGTGTGTGTCTCTGGGGTGTGTGTATGTGTGTGTCCCTGTAGGGTGAGTGCATGTGTCCCTATAGGGTGTGTATGTCCCTGTGGGGGAGGGTCTGTGTGGTGTGTGTGTGTGTATCTGTGTTGTGTGTGTCTCTTTGTGTGCGTGTGTGTCCCTGTGGGGTGAGTGCATGTATCCCTATAGGGTGTGCATGTGTGTGTGTCCCTGTGGGGGGGTGTCTGTGTGGGGTGTGTGTGTCTCTGTGTTGTGTGTCTCTCTTTGTGGTGTGTGTGTCCCTGTGGGGTGGGTGCATGTGTCCCTATAGGGTGTGTATGTGTGTGTGTCCCTGTGCGGGGGGGTCTGTGTGGTGTGTGTGTCTCTTTGTGGTGTGTGTGTCCCTGTGGGGTGAGTGCATGTGTCCTTATAGGGTGTGTATGTGTGTGTCCCTGTGGGGGGGGGTCTGTGTGGTGTGTGTGTCTGTTGTGTGTGTGTGTGTCCCTGTGGGGTGAGTGCATGTGTCCCTATAGGGTGTGTATATGTGTGTGTCCCTGTGGGGGGGGTCTGTGTGGTGTGTGTGTCTCTTTGTGGTGTGTGTGTCCCTGTGGGGTGAGTGCATGTGTCCCTGTAGGGTGTGTGTGTGTCCCTGTGGGGGGGGGTCTGTGTGGTGTCTGTGTTGTGTGTGTGTGTGTGTGTCCCTGTGGGGTGAGTGCATGTGTCGCTATAGGGTGTGTGTGTGTGTCTCTGTGTTGTGTGTGTCTCTTTGTGGTGTGTGTGTTTGTTCGGGTGCGTGGTGAGTATCCAATATTGGGGCTGCACCTTAGCGACTATACACTTGCTGTTACTCTTTGTGGGCGTGTGGTGTGTATACATGTCCCCGTGCGTGGTGAATATCTCATGTCGGGGCCCCACCTTAGTGACTATATGCTGGTATGTGCTGTTAGTCTTTGGTGCTGTCATTAAGCCCCTCTCATTCACAACTGTCAACTGGTAACTGTCACTTTTTCCCCATTTTGTAGATAGGGGCAAAATTGTGTGGTGAATTGGAATGCGTGGGGTTAAAATTTCGCCTCACGGCATAGCCTTTGACGCTCCCGGGGTCCAGACATGTGACTGTGCAAAATTTTGTGGCTATAGCTGACAGCTGTCGATTTTCCTCAACACTTTTCCATTCACTTCTTCCCCATTATGTAGATAGGGGCAAAATTGTTTGGTGAACTGGAATGCGCGGGGTTAAAATTTCGCCTCACAACATAGCCTATGACGCTCTCGGGGTCCAGACGTGTGACTGTGCAAAATTTTGTGGCTGTAGCTGCGACGGTGTAGATGCCAATCCAGGATATACACACACATACACATTCAGCTTTATATATTAGATGAATCTACATACAACCCTCTATATACAGTGTGAGCCCACCCCCCCCACTATATACATTGAATCCACACACAGCCCCGTATATACAGTATGAATCTACACACAGCCCTGTATATACATTATGAATCCACATACAGCCCTCTATATACAGTATGAGCCCACACACAGCCCCCTATATACAGTATGAGCCACACAGCCATCTATATACAGTATGAGCCCACACAAAGCCCCCTAGATACTGTACGAGCCCACACATAACTCTCTATGTACAGTTTGACCCCACACAACCCTCTGTATATAGTATGAGCCACACACAGCCCCGTATATAAAGTATGAATCCACACAGTCCTCTATATACAGTATGAATCCACACACAGCCCTCTATACATAGTAAGAGCCACACATAGCTCCGTATATACAGTATGAATCCACACACAGCCCTGTATATACATTATGAATCAATACCAGCCCGGTATATACATTATGAATCCACATACAGCCCTCTATATACACAATGAGCCACACACAGTCCCCTATATACATTATGAGCCACACAGCCATCTATATACAGTATGAGCCAACACATAGCTCCCCTAGATACAGTACGAGCCCACATAAAGCCCTCTATATACAGTATGAGCCCACACACAGCCCTCTATACAGTATGAGCTCAGACACAACCCTCTATATACAATATGAGCCCTCACACAACCCTCTATATACAGTATGAGCCCCCACATAGCCCCACTATATACAGTATAATCCCCACATAGCAATCCCTATACATAGTATAAATACACACCACCCTTTATAAAGTAGAGTCCTGACACAGCCCCCACTAGATACAGTATGAGCCCCTACACAACTTCCCTAAATAAAGTATGAGCCACACCTACCCTCCTGTATACAATAGGAGCCCCCACATAGCCTTCTATACATAGTATGAGCCCCATATGGCCCCTCTATACAGTGGGAGAACTACATAACCTCAATATTCAGTGTTAGCCAACATAGACCCTAATATACAGTAGTACTTATTATTATTACCATGGTGCTGTGTTGAAAGAGAGATCATACAAAGTACAGATATAGGTTATAGTGAACAAATTAAATGTGACAGACATGGGCTTACATTCTATAGGATGATGGGGAGGAGACAGTAGGTTGTGGGTTGTGGCAGCTCCGGTAGTTGTGAGGTGCCCTCTTCAGTGGTGGTGAGGCGGCTGTGCTGGGGGGGTGGTGGTGGTCAGGTGGCTTCAACAGTGGTGGTGGTGAGGTGCCCTCTCCGGTGGTGGTGGTGAGGTGGCATCTCCAGTAGTAGTGGTGGTGGTGAGGTGGCGTCACCGGTGGTGGTGAGGTGGCCTCTCCAGTGGTGGTGGTGAGGTGGCCTCTCCAGTGGTGGTGGTGGCGGTGAGGTGGCCTCTCCAGTGGTGGTGGTGGTGGTGAGGTGGCCTCTCCAGTGGTGGTGGTGGTGGTGAGGTGGCCTCTCCGGTGGTGGTGGTGGTGGTGAGGTGGCATCTCCAGTAGTAGTGGTGGTGGTGAGGTTTCGTCTCCGGTGGTGGTGAGGTGGCCTCTCCAGTGGTGGTGGTGAGGTGGCCTCTCCAGTGGTGGTGGTGGCGGTGAGGTGGCCTCTCCAGTGGTGGTGGTGGTGGTGGTGGTGGTGAGGTGGCCTCTCCAGTGGTGGTGGTGGTGGTGAGGTGGCATCTCCAGTAGTAGTGGTGGTGGTGAGGTTTCGTCTCCGGTGGTGGTGAGGTGGCCTCTCCAGTGGTGGTGGTGAGGTGGCCTCTCCAGTGGTGGTAGTGACGTGGCCTCTCCAGTGGTGGTGGTGGCGGTGAGGTGGCCTCTCCAGTGTTGGTGGTGAGGTGGCCTCTCTAGTGGTGGTGAGATAGCCACTACGTTGGTGGAGCGCCAGCTCCAGTAGCTGTAGGGTCATTGCAGGCTGTAGCTTTCCTGAAGAGATTGGTTTTCAGGTTCCTTCTGAAGGATCCGAGCGTGGTGGATAATCGGACGGGTTGACGGGCAGAATGCCAGAGGATGGAAGATATTCGGGAGAAGTCTTGGGTGAGGAACGACTAAGTGTGGAGGAGAGGAGGAAATCTCGGGAGGACCGGAGAAAACGTGGGGGAAGATAGTGGGAGATTAGTTCAGATATATAGGAAGGGAACAGCTTATGGACGGCTTTGTAGGTCAGTGAAAGTAGTTTGAACTGGATTTGTTGGGGAATTGAAAATCAATGGAGTTTTTTGCAGAGGAGCAGCGAGGAGAGAGGTGGATTACAGGGGAGGTGTGAGAGTGGTAGCAGGGAGGCCACAGAGGAGAATGTTGCAGTAGTCAAGGCAGGAGATGATGAGGGCATCTACAAGCATTTTAGTAGATTGATAGCTGAGGAAAGGACGGATTTTGGAGATATTTTGAGTTGGAGGCGGCAGGAGGTGGTGAGATCTTAGATATGAAGTTTGAAGGACAGGACAGAGTCAAGGGTTACTCCGAGGCAGCGGACTTCAGGTACAGGCTAGAGAGTGATGCTATTTACGGTGATGGATACACTACCTGACAGACGTCTTATCCTTGTTATGTAAATAAAATCTTATAACCTGACGTTACATTCATCCATTGGTTGTATAAATTTCTCTTCTGAAAGCTGAAACCCTCTGAAATGTGGTTTAGGTTAAGAAAATAAATTGTCATCAATGCTGAAATATTGATCATTTAATGGACACAGAATGGGCAGATTTTGGCAAGACAAAAGTTTTGTCGCCCACAGAAAATAATGTGATATTCAAACAAATAGTTAACCTAAAACACAAATCTATGTTGTATAACATTGGTGAATTAAGTTGTGGTGATATTAGAGTCATATTTAATATTTTGTGTGACTTCCATGAACCCCACATAGCCCCTACATACAGTATAAACCCCCACATAGCCCTTGTATGCTGTATGAGCCGTCACATAAACCCTCCACACTGAACATAATGGCTGAGAATGAACCTCTTCCATTATTTCTCCTCCAGGTCGGCTCCTATCTGAAGACCCCTAAGTTTCCTATCTGGGTGGTCTGCAGCGAGAGTCACTTCAGTGTCCTGTTTTGCTTGAAGAAAGAGTTGATCAACGACTGGAGAGCTGAGCGTAGATTTGACCTCTACTACTACGATGGTCTGGCCAATCAGCAGGAGGAGATCCGCCTCACCGTCGGTAAGCGCAAACGTCTCCACTGCAGTAATACACAGTCTGCCTGCGGAGGGCGATGTGCAGAATGTGGCCCTCCATCCTCAGTATTCAGTCACCGCCTGTCTCCTCCATCCTCAGTACTCATTGACCGCCAGTCTCCTCTGTCCTCAGTATTCAGTGATCGCCATCTCCTCCATCCTCAGTATTCAGTGATCGCCATCTCCTCCTTCCTCAGTATTCAGTCACCGCCTGTCTCCTCCATCCTCAGTATTCATTGACCGCCAGTCTCCTCTGTCCTCAGTATTCAGTGATCGCCCGTCTCATCCATCCTCAGTATTCAGTGACCACCCGTCTCCTCCATCCTCAGTATTCAGTGACCGCCCGTCTCCTCTGTCCTCAGTATTCAGTGACCGCCCGTCTCCTCCATCCTCAGTATTCAGTGACCGCCCGTCTCCTCCATCCTCAGTATTCAGTGACCGCCCGTCTCCTCCATCCTCAGTATTCAGTGACCACCCGTCTCCTCTATCCTCAGTATTCAGTGACCGCCCGTCTCCTCTGTCCTCAGTATTCAGTGACCGCCCGTCTCCTCCATCCTCAGTATTCAGTGACCGCCCGTCTCCTCCATCCTCAGTATTCAGTGACCGCCCGTCTCCTCCATCCTCAGCATTCAGTGACCGCCCGTCTCCTTCATCCTCAGTATTCAGTGACCGCCCGTCTCCTCCATCCTCAGTATTCAGTGACTGCCAGTCTCCTCCATCCTCAGTATTCAGTGATCGCCCGTCTCCTCCGTCCTCAGTATTCAGTGACCGCCCGTCTCCTCCGTCCTCAGTATTCAGTGACCGCCCGTCTCCTCCGTCCTCAGTATTCAGTGACCGCCCGTCTCCTCCATCCTCACTATTCAGTGACCGCCCGTCTCCTCCATCCTCACTATTCAGTGACCACCCGTCTTCTCCATCCTCAGTATTCAGTGACCGCCCGTCTCCTCCGTCCTCAGTATTCAGTGACCGGCCGTCTCCTCCATCCTCAGTATTCAGTGATCACTCGTCTCCTCCATCCTCAGTATTCAGTGACCGCCCGTCTCCTCTGTCCTCAGTATTCAGTGACCGCCCGTCTCCTCCATCCTCAGTATTCAGTGACCGCCCGTCTCCTCTGTCCTCAGTATTCAGTGACCGCATGTCTCTGCCATCCTCAGCATTCAGTGACCGCCCGTCTCCTCCGTCCTCAGTATTCAGTGACCGCCCGTCTCCTCCGTCCTCAGTATTCAGTGACCGCCCGTCTCTGCCATCCTCAATATTTGGTACCCACCTGGTAATGTACCAGCGCGGGGTGAGGTCTGGCCCGTTGCCTGCGGCTCTTGTCCTGGAGGACTGTGGGCTTTTCTCCAGGCACGGGAGGTTTTCTTTAATTGTTTTGGGTTCTTTTACTTTCCTTGGTATCTTATCTCTTATTTTGCTTACACTTGTGCTCCAGGGGAGGATGGACATGGAGGGGAGGATAGATGGATGGATGGGATGGACGTGGTGGGGAGTATGGATGGATGGATGGGAGGATGGACACGGAGGATTTGTGTATCCTGTATCTCGCCACAGGGAGAGAAAGCGATTAGATTTATTATCACCTTTATTACTGTGTTTAGTTACATTATTTCCAGGTGTAGAACATTCTGATAATGATCCTGACATCTCTCCTGATAATAGAATTAAAGGGATAGTCCTAATAAAGAAAGGTAACCCCTGTGCATATTCTGTATCCATATCATACTGATGACTAGCCCTGCTGTTCTATACTCCTCTATCTATATTATACTGAGCAGTAGATGTGGGTCCCATGCTATCACATCAGGAGGTGCGGTCTTTGTGCTCAGTTGTGCCGTCTCTGTGCCTCCTGTCTGCTGTTTGTGGCCTCCCTGTGCGCTCTCTGTGGTATCCCTGTCTGCTGTCTGTGCGCTGTCAGTGGCCCCCCTGTGCGCTCAGTGGCCCCCCTGTGCGCTCAGTGGCCCCCCTGTGCGCTCAGTGGCCCCCCTGTGCGCTCAGTGGCCCCCCTGTGCGCTCAGTGGCCCCCCTGTGCGCTCAGTGGCCCCCCTGTGCGCTCAGTGGCCCCCCTGTGCGCTCAGTGGCCCCCCTGTGCGCTCAGTGGCCCCCCTGTGCGCTCAATGGCCCCCCTGTGCGCTCAGTGGCCCCCCTGTGCGCTCAGTGGCCCTTCCTGTGCAATCAGTGGCTCCACTGTGTGCTCTCTGTGCCCCCTTTGGTGCTCTCTGTGGCCCTTCTGCACTGTAGCCACCTGTGTGCTCTCTGTGACCTCCCCGTGCGTTGTCTGTGGCCCCCTGTGCACTCTCTGTGGCCCCCTGTGCACTCTCTGTGGCCCCCTGTGCACTCTCTGTGGCCCCCTGTGCACTCTCTGTGGCCCCCTGTGCACTCTCTGTGGCCCCCCTGTGCACTCTCTGTGGCCCCCCTGTGCGCTCTCTGTGGCCCCCCTGTGCGCTCTCTGTGGCCTTCCTGTGCACTCTCTGTGGCCCCCCTGTGCACTCTCTGTGATCCCCCTGTGCACTCTCTGTGATCCCCCTGTGTGCTTTCTTTGGCCCCCCTGTGTGGTCTCTGTGACCCCCTCTGCCCTATATGTGCCCCATCTGTGTGCTCTATGCGCCCCATCTGTGTGCTCTCTCCGTGCCCCCCCCTGTGCAATATCTATGGCCCCCTGTGCGCTCTCTGTGGCATCCCTGTGTGCTTTCTATGGCCCCCTTGTGTGCTGTCTCTGGGGCCCCTCTGTGCGCTCTCTCTGTGGCCGCTCTGTGCGCTCTCTCTGTGGCCGCTCTGTGCGTCTTCTCTCTGTGGCCGCTCTGTGGCGCCTTCTCTCTGTGGCCGCTCTGTGCGCTCTCTCTGTGGCCGCTCTGTGCGCTCTCTCTGTGGCCGCTCTGTGCGCTCTCTCTGTGCCGCTCTGTGCGCTCTCTCTGTGGCCGCTCTGTGCGCTCTCTCTGTGGCCGCTCTGTGCGCTCTCTCTGTGGCCGCTCTGTGCGCTCTCTCTGTGGCCGCTCTGTGCGCTCTCTCTGTGGCCGCTCTGTGCGCTCTCTCTGTGGCCGCTCTGTGCGCTCTCTCTGTGGCCGCTCTGTGCGCTCTCTCCTGTGGCCGCCTTCTGTGCGCTCTCTCCTGTGGCCCTCTGCGCTCTCTCTGTGGCCGCTCTGCGCTCTCTTGTGGCCGCTCTGCGTCTCTTTGTGGCCCCTGTGCGCTCTCTCGTGGCCCCTGTGTCCTCTCTCCGTGGCCCCTTGCACTCTTCCGTGGCCCCTCTGCACTCTTTTCCGTGGCCCCTCTGCACTCTCTCCGTGGCCCCTCTGCACTCTCTCCGTGGCCCCTCTGCACTCTCTCCGTGGCCCCTCTGCACTCTCTCGTGGCCCTCTGCACTCTTCTGTGGCCCCTCTGCACTGTCTCCGTGGCCCCCTCTGCGCTCTCTCCGTGGCCCCCCTCTGCGCTCTCTTCGTGGCCCCCCTCTGTGCTGTCTTTGTGGCCCCCGTGTGAACTCTCTGTGGCCCCCCGTGTGATCTCTCTTTGGCCCCCCCATGTGATCTCTCTTTGGCCCCCCTGTGATCTCACTTTGGCCCCCCCTGTGATCTCACTTTGGCCCCCCGTGTGATTTCTCTGTGGCCCCCCGTGTGATTTCTCTGTGGCTTCCCTGTGCTCTCTGTTGCTCTCTGTGGCCCCCCGTGTGCTCTCTGTGGCCCCCCGTGTGCTCTCTGTGGCCCCCCGTGTGCTCTCTCTGTGGCCCCCCGTGTGCTCTCTCTGTGGCCCCCCGTGTGCTCTCTCTGTGGCCCCCCGTGTGCTCTCTCTCTGTGGCCCCCCGTGTGCTCTCTCTCTGTGCCCCTGTGTGCTCTGAGTCCCTCTTTCTTGTCTCTGTACCTGGCTGCCTGTACTTTGTCCCCCTATCTATGGTCTCTTAGCTCCGCCCCTTTGTGTCACATACATAGTCCCTCCTGCACTGATCACTTGACCGTGACAACATTACAAGTCCTTTAGCTCTTCTGTACCGAGGCACAGGACTCCCAGCAGAGGCGAGGAGGAGGTGGTGGTGGGGACTGAGGAGCAGAGGCGGACCGGGGGTGAGTATCTGTATGCGGTCGGCATACCGCCACATCTCTGGGTGTACCAATATGGCGGCCGTTTTATTTTTCTGTTGCTCTGGCCGTTCACGTGGACCAATCAGATGGCGAAGAAAAGGAAATATCTCTCCTGTCCATATTATAACAAACACTGGGTCTGCTGTACTATTCTCCTCTATTCATATTATAATAAACACTAGCCCTGCTGTACTATTCTCCTCTATTCATATTATAATAAACACTAGCCCTGCTGTACTATTCTCCTCTATCCATATTATACTCTAGCCCTGCTGTACTATTCTCCTCTATTCATATTATAATAAACACTAGCCCTGCTGTACTATTCTCCTCTATCCATATTATACTCTAGCCCTGCTGTACTATTCTCCTTTATTCATATTATAATAAACACTAGCCCTGTTGTACTATTCTCCTCTATCCATATTATACTCTAGCCCTGCTGTACTATTCTCCTCTATCCATATTATACCTAGCCCTGCTGTACTATTCTCCTCTATCCATATTATAATAAACACTAGCCCTGCTGTACTATTCTCCTCTATCCATTTTATACTGAACACTAGCCCTGCTGTACTATTCTCCTCTATCCATATTATACACTAGCCCTGTTGTACTATTCTCCTCTATCCATATTATACACTAGCCCTGCTGTACTATTCTCCTCTATCCATATTATACTCTAGCCCTGCTGTACTATTCTCCTCTATCCATATTATAATAAACACTAGCCCTGCTGTACTATTCTCCTCTATCCATATTATAATAAACACTAGCCCTGCTGTACTATTCTCCTCTCAGATGGCGAAGAAAAGGAAACATCTCTCCTGTCCATATTATAATAAACACCGGGTCTGCTGTACTATTCTCCTCTATTCATATTATACTGAACACTAGCCCTGCTGTACTATTCTCCTCTATCCATATTATACTCTAGCCCTGCTGTACTATTCTCCTCTATCCATATTATACTCTAGCCCTGCTGTACTATTCTCCTCTATCCATATTATAATAAACACTAGTCCTGCTGTACTATTCTCCTTTATCCATATTATAATAAACACTAGCCCTGCTGTACTATTCTCCTTTATCCATATTATAATAAACACTAGCCCTGCTGTACTATTCTCCTCTCAGTGGCGAAGAAAGGAAACATCTCTCTGTCCATATTATAATAAACACTGGTCTGCTGTACTATTCTCCTCTATTCATATTATACTGAACACTAGCCTGCTGTACTATTCTCCTCTATCCATATTATACATCTAGCCCTGCTGTACTATTCTCCTCTATCCATATTATAATAAACACTAGCCCTGCTGTACTATTCTCCTCTATCCATATTATAATAAACACTAGCCCTGCTGTACTATTCTCCTCTATCCATTTTATACTCTAGCCCTGCTGTACTATTCTCCTCTATCCATATTATACTCTAGCCCTGCTGTACTATTCTCCTCTATCCATATTATAATAAACACTAGCCCTGCTGTACTATTCTCCTCTATCCATATTATAATAAACACTAGCCCTGCTGTACTATTCTCCTCTGTCCATATTATACTCTAGCCCTGCTGTACTATTCTCTATCCATATTATAATAAACACTAGCCCTGCTGTACTATTCTCCTCTGTCCATATTATACTCTAGCCCTGCTGTACTATTCTCCTCTATCCATATTATAATAAACACTAGCCCTGCTGTACTATTCTCCTCTATCCATATTATAATAAACACTAGCCCTGCTGTACTATACTCCTCTATCCATATTATACTCTAGCCCTGCTGTACTATTCTCCTCTATCCATATTATACTCTAGCCCTGCTGTGCTATTCTCCTCTATCCATATTATACTCTAGCCCTGCTGTACTATTCTCCTCTGTCCATATTATACTCTAGCCCTGCTGTACTATTCTCCTCTATCCATATTATAATAAACACTAGCCCTGCTGTACTATTCTCCTCTATCCATATTATAATAAACACTAGCCCTGCTGTACTATACTCCTCTATCCATATTATACTCTAGCCCTGCTGTACTATTCTCCTCTATCCATATTATACTCTAGCCCTGCTGTGCTATTCTCCTCTATCCATATTATACTCTAGCCCTGCTGTACTATTCTCCTCTATCCATATTATAATAAACACTAGCCCTGCTGTACTATTCTCCTCTATCCATATTATAATAAACACTAGCCCTGCTGTACTATTCTTCTCTATCCATATTATACTCTAGCCCTGCTGTACTATTCTCCTCTATCCATATTATAATAAACACTAGCCCTGCTGTACTATTCTCCTCTATCCATATTATAATAAACACTAGCCCTGCTGTACTATTCTCCTCTATCCATATTATAATAAACACTAGCCCTGCTGTACTATTCTCCTCTATCCATATTATAATAAACACTAGCCCTGCTGTACTATTCTCCTCTATCCATATTATATTAAACACTGGGTGTGCTGTACTATTCTCCTCTATCCATATTATAATAAACACTAGCCCTGCTGTACTATTCTCCTCTATCCATATTATAATAAACACTAGCCCTGCTGTACTATTCTCCTCTATCCATATTATAATAAACACTAGCCCTGCTGTACTATTCTCCTCTATCCATATTATACTCTAGCCCTGCTGTACTATTCTCCTCTATCCATATTATACTCTAGCCCTGCTGTACTATTCTCCTCTATTCATATTATACTCTAGCCCTGCTGTACTATTCTCCTCTATCCATATTATACACTAGCCCTGCTGTACTATTCTCCTTTATCCATATTATACTCTAGCCCTGCTGTACTATTCTCCTCTATCCATATTATACTCTAGCCCTGCTGTACTATTCTCCTCTATCCATATTATACTCTAGCCCTGCTGTACTATTCTCCTCTATCCATATTATAATAAACACTAGCCCTGCTGTACTATTCTCCTCTATCCATATTATACTCTAGCCCTGCTGTACTATTCTCCTCTATCCATATTATACTCTAGCCCTGCTGTACTATTCTCCTCTATCCATATTATACTCTAGCCCTGCTGTACTATTCTCCTCTATCCATAATATAATAAACACTAGCCTTGCTGTACTATTCTCCTTTATCCATGTTATACTGAACACTAGCCCTGCTGTACTATTCTCCTTTATCCATGTTATACTGAACACTAGCCCTATCTCTCTCTGCAGTTTCGGACATTAGTGTAATGTGTGCGGGGGTCTGAACTCTTCTGCAATTAGACATTGTTTTTCTGTATTGAGTGATGGAGTTTGGAGGGATGAAGCCTCGTATTACATACTTGATCTTGAGCCCAACCATTATCTGTCTACACCCCTGCAGTCCGGAGCCGCGTTATCTACTTGTCTCCTGTGCTAAATTGATTTTTATTTTCTTATTTATAATTAAAAGATTTTCATATTGATAATTCTACATCTCTCCCGGAAAACCTCCCTCACTCAGAGTCTGTTCACACTAATAAGGGATTCCTGATAAATCTACTGCTCCTATGTACAAGAATATAAACTACTATAATACTGCCTCTATGTACAAGAATATAACTACTATAATACTGCCCCATATACAAGAATATAACTACTATAATACTGCTCCTATATACAAGAATATAACTACTATAATACTGCTCCTATATACAAGAATATAACTACTATAATATAATACTGCCCCTATGTACAAGAATATAACTACTATAATACTGCCCTATGTACAAGAATATAACTACTATAATACTGCTCCTATATACAAGAATATAACTACTATAATACTGCCCCTATGTACAAGAATATATCTACTATAATACTGACCCTATATACAAGAATATAACTACTATAATACTGCTCCTATATACAAGACTATAACTACTATAATACTGCTCCTATGTACAAGAATATAACTACTATAATACTGACCCTATATACAAGAATATAACTACTATAATACTGACCCTATATACAAGAATATAACTACTATAATACTGCTCCTATATACAAGAATATAACTACTATAATACTGCCCCTATGTACAAGAATATAACTACTATAATACTGCCCCTATGTACAAGAATATATCTACTATAATACTGACCCTATATACAAGAATATAACTACTATAATACTGCCCCTATGTACAAGAATATAACTACTATAATACTGCTCCTATGTACAAGAATATAACTACTATAATACTGCCCCTATGTACAAGAATATAACTACTATAATACTGCTCCTATATACAAGAATATAACTACTATAATACTGCTCCTATATACAAGAATGTAACTACTATAATACTGCTCCTATGTACAAGAATATAACTACTATAATACTGCCCCTATGTACAAGAATATAACTACTATAATACTGCTCCTATATACAAGAATATAACTACTATAATACTGCTCCTATATACAAGAATATAACTACTATAATACTGCTCCTATGTACAAGAATATAACTACTATAATACTGCTCCTATATACAAGAATATAACTACTATAATACTGCCCCTATATACAAGAATATAACTACTGTAATACTGCCCCTATGTACAAGAATATAACTACTATAATACTACTCCTATGTACAAGAATATAACTACTATAATACTACTCCTATGTACAAGAATATAACTATTATAATACTGCTCCTATATACAAGAATATAACTACTATAATACTGCCCCTATGTACAAGAATATAACTACTATAATACTGCCCCTATATGCAAGAATATAACTACTATAATACTGCTCCTATATACAAGAATATAACTACTATAATACTGCCCCTATATACAAGATTATAACTACTATAATACTGCCACTATATACAAGAATATAACTACTATAATACTGACTATATACAAGAATATAACTACTATAATACTGACCCTATGTACAAGAATATAACTACTATAATACTGCCCCTATATACAAGAATATAACTACTATAATACTGCTCCCTATATACAAGAATATAACTACTATAATACTGCTCCTATGTACAAGAATATAACTACTATAATACTGCTCCTATGTACAAGAATATAACTACTATAATACTGCTCCTATGTGCAAGAATATAACTACTATAATACTGCCCTATATACAAGAATATAACAACTATAATACTGCTCCTATATACAAGAATATAACTACTATAATACTGCTCCTATGTACAAGAATATAACTACTATAATACTGCTCCTATATACAAGAATATAACTACTATAATACTGCCCCTATATACAAGAATATAACTACTATAATACTGCTCCTATGTGCAAGAATATAACTACTATAATACTGCCCCTATATACAAGAATATAACAACTATAATACTGCTCCTATATACAAGAATATAACTACTATAATACTGCTCCTATGTACAAGAATATAACTACTATAATACTGCTCCTATATACAAGAATATAACTACTATAATACTGCCCCTATGTACAAGAATATAACTACTATAATACTGCCCCTATGTACAAGAATATAACTACTATAATACTGCTCCTATGTACAAGAATATAACTACTATAATACTGCTCCTATATACAAGAATATAACTACTATATAATACTGCCCCTATGTAGAGGAATATAACTACTATAATCCTGCTCCTATATACAAGAATATAACTACTATAATACTGCCCCTATATACAAGAATATAACTACTATAATACTGCCCCTATATACAAGAATATAACTACTATAATACTGCTCCTATATGCAAGAATATAACTACTATAATACTGCCCCTATGTAGAGGAATATAACTACTATAATCCTGTAGTCTGTGGAGGTTGCCTCCATCACTCCGGTCCTTGTGTATATGTTGCGTTGTCCTCTTTTGCCCTTGTACAGCTTGGTTTCGGTGTGTTAGACACTGACCGGTGACCCCTGCAGCCCTCTCTGTTCCTTTTCCCCTCTTGCGGTGTGTGGTTGCCCCTTGGCATGTTGAGGGAGTTGTGAAGAAACTGAGAGAAGCTGCCAAGATTAATATCGTGAGTCTCAGTATTTTTCTTCATCCTCTGGCTCTCTCGGCCGCTCTGATACTACAGCTGTCATTAATCCTCCCTGTCCCTGACTGTCTGACGGCTAAAATGTGAAATATGTAAACACCGTAGTGCTGCACTTAGGAGATTTCCTCCCCTAGTCCTTGGCTCTGCTAGACTATAGCGGACCGTTCTCGCTCCAGCAGACCCATGTAACACCGAGGTTCTAATCCTGAAATTTGCTTTTATTCTTAATCTTTTTAGACACTTCTGGAACTTACATAGAAGATGAAGACAACGATCTCATTCCACCACTTGAAAGCTGCATCCGAACCAAGTAAGTTCTGCTGCTCCTCGTATCCTACAGATCAGTGGATGGCAGACATGAAGTCACATATGCAATTTTTCCACTGTCCCCCTCGGAGGTGGGCTGTGGCTAGTGTTGTCCCCCTCAGAGGTGGTCTGTGGCCAGAGATGTCCCCCTCGGAGGCGGTCTGTGACCAGAGATGTCCCTTTTTGGAGGTGGGCTGTGGCCAGCGTTGTCCCCCTTTGGCGGCGGGCTGTGGCCAGAGTCGTCCCCCTTTGGAGGCGGGCTGTGGCCAGAGTCGTCCCCCTTTGGAGGCGGGCTGTGGCCAGAGTCGTCCCCCTTTGGAGGCGGGCTGTGGCCAGAGTCGTCCCCCTTTGGAGGCGGGCTGTGGCCAGAGTCGTCCCCCTTTGGAGGCGGGCTGTGGCCAGAGTCGTCCCCCTTTGGAGGCGGGCTGTGGCCAGAGTCGTCCCCCTTTGGAGGTGGGCTGTGGCCAGAGTCGTCCCCCTTTGGAGGCGGGCTGTGGCCAGAGTCGTCCCCCTTTGGAGGCGGGCTGTGGCCAGAGTCGTCCCCCTTTGGAGGCGGGCTGTGGCCAGAGTCGTCCCCCTTTGGAGGCGGGCTGTGGCCAGAGTCGTCCCCCTTTGGAGGCGGGCTGTGGCCAGAGTCGTCCCCCTTTGGAGGCGGGCTGTGGCCAGAGTCGTCCCCCTTTGGAGGCGGGCTGTGGCCAGAGTCGTCCCCCTTTGGAGGCGGGCTGTGGCCAGAGTCGTCCCCCTTTGGAGGCGGGCTGTGGCCAGAGTCGTCCCCCTTTGGAGGCGGGCTGTGGCCAGAGTCGTCCCCCTTTGGAGGCGGGCTGTGGCCAGAGTCGTCCCCCTTTGGAGGCGGGCTGTGGCCAGAGTCGTCCCCCTTTGGAGGCGGGCTGTGGCCAGAGTCGTCCCCCTTTGGAGGCGGGCTGTGGCCAGAGTCGTCCCCCTTTGGAGGCGGGCTGTGGCCAGAGTCGTCCCCCTTTGGAGGCGGGCTGTGGCCAGAGTCGTCCCCCTTTGGAGGCGGGCTGTGGCCGACTTTCTATTTTATTGGATCCAAAGAAAAAACTTTGCAAATGGTCTCGATCAATAATCTCCTTCTGTTTTGTGTATCCAGCTCGTGTGCAGAACTGTTCTGTAGCTGCCGGTACAAAGTGATATCAGATTGTTATTCCAGACTTTTTGCAAGTTTTGCTTTGTTTAACATTTTTTTATTTAATAAATGAAATGGTTGCAAAAGTGAACATACCCTTTAAGGGGGCGTTCAACAGAACAATCCACCAGGATCAATTGGTGTAAAATGAGAAAACCAGAGCCGCCTCTGCAGAGGACCCCGGCTGTCCACTGATAGGCTGCAGGGTCACAGGAAGTGAGTGGAGACCACTGAGGGCCCCCGAGCGGTACTATACATTGCTTCTGTGTCTCATACTGCTTTCTCCTTTCTAACCTATTTCCTTGTCGTCCAAAATCTGGGAGACCCTGTCCTTGGGTGTTATATGCTGCCCCCTGGAGGTCACACCAATTATGGGAGAGATTTTCTCCTCCTTCTCCTCTGCAGCATATACGCCCCCTGCAGGAATACTGTCAGTTTGTATTTTGGTGTCGTTGGAGGCACATCTCCACACTGAAGCTCCATGCTACAGATGAAGTTTAGGGAACCATCGGGGTCCCCCGGCATGGGCCTTCGGCCCCATATGCCGTGCTCCCTCACCATACCCTTTCAAAGGGCCTCTGGTGAGGTGGGAGCCGACTGAGGGGTCTACAGTTCTCTGTGCCCCTGGCCGTTACACAGTCACTGTGTGGCCCCCTGTGACGGAGTTCAACTCCTTCCAGTCACAGGCGACTGATGCAGGCTCAACCTCAGGTACCGAGCTGGCCCCCATCTTCTCCCCTTCTGGGGATTCAGGTATGTACGTACCCATGGGGGTCCCCGCATCTGCTGCAAGATCCGGCCATTAGATCGACAGTATTGTCCCTGCAACGGCCCCAGGCCGTGTTAGAAGCCCAGTCAGCGATCCCCCCCCTGCCTGTTTTGCACAGCAGGAGGACGGGGCACAGGGCTCAGGGTATGGGGCTCGCCCCACCACGTTTGCGGTGTGTTTTTGTGATTACCGCGCTGGACCCCTCACGCAGGCCGGCCGTGGCTTCCTAATTTAGTCCCCGGCTTCGCCGGAGACCTAGGCCACGATTCCGCCCCCTGCATGTCTCTCAACAGCAGGGGGCCGGGCTTTGCTCTATCTGTTCCCAGGCTCACAGGGCGCGGCCTCTGGCCTCTCTCCCCTCCTGTGTACACTGTATGGGCCACATTTCCCGCGTTTTTGCGGGCCCTCCCTTCTCCTGACTCAATGGGGTCTTCCCCGGGAAGTGCAGGACACCATGAAACAGGCTCGTAAGCCTGCCTCGCTGAAGATTTATCACCGGACATGGAGAATATTCCTCTCCTGGTGTTTTACTAAAGGCCACTCTCCGTGGCCCTTCTCTTCACCAACATTACTTTTGCTTCTTCAGTCGGGGTTGGACACTGGTCTCGCCCTAAGTTCTCTAAAAGGACAGGTTTCGGCTCTTTCCGTCCTTTATTCCAGAAGGCTGGCTAGGCTCCCACAGGTTCAAACATTTATGCAAGGGGTGGCCCACATTGTCCCACCTTACAAGCGTCCTCTGGAACCCTGGGATCTTAATTTGGTTCTCTCGGCCCTTCAGAAGCCTCCATTTGAACCTCTCTCAGATATTCCCTTGCCCACTCTTTCACACAAGGTGACATTTTTGGTGGCCATCACCTCGCTTCGGCGGGTGTCAGATTTGGCGGCATTGTCATGCAAGCCTCCCTTCTTGGTGGTGCATCAGGACAAAGTTGTCCTGCGTCCCGTTCCCTCCTTTCTCCCGAAGGTGGTCTCTCCTTTCCACCTCAATCAGGATATCTCTCTTCCGTCTTTTTGCCCAATCCCGGTTCACAGGTTTGAAAAGGCCCTCCACACTCCGGACTTGGTCAGGGCTCTGAGGGTGTACTTGTCTCGCACTGCTCCTCTGCGTCGGACTGACTCTCTCTTTATTCTCACAGCCGGACGCGGCAAGGGCTCTTCCGCCTCCAAGGCCACAATTGCCCGCTGGATCAGGACGGCCATATTAGAGGCCTATTCGGCCTCGCACACGTCGCCCCCGGCGGGTCTCAAGGCGCATTCCACCAGGGCCGTGGGCGCTTCTTGGGCTCTGCGGCACCAAGCCTCAGCCCAAGAGGTGTGTCAGGCTGCCACATGGTCAAGCCTACACACGCTCTCTAAGCATTACCAGGTACATGTTCATGCCTCAGCGGATGCAGGTCTGGGCAGACACGTTCTCCAGGCGGCTGTTGCCCACCTGTAAATGTCTGAGTTGCCTTTCAGGGTGCAGTGGTTTTTTTCCCACCCAGGGACTGCTTTTGGACGTCCCAAGGTCAGGGTCTCCCAGATTTTGGACGACAAGGAAAAAGAGAATTTTGTTTACTTACCGTAAATTCTTTTTCTTTTAGTCTGTAAATCTGGGAGACCCAGCACCCTCCCCTTTTTGCCCTACGGGCGTACCTGCGTCTCTTATACAGCACATAGTCTCACTGTTGGCCATTGTTCTGGCCTTATATATTTTTCCTGTTCGGCCCGGTTGGCCGGGATTTGTTTATAGTGCAATGTTTTCCTCCTACTGCTTATATACCAAACTGACAGTATTCCTGCAGGGGGCGTATATGCTGCAGAGGAGGAGGAGGAGAAAATCTCTCCTATAATTGGTGTGACCTCCAGGGGGCAGCATATAATACCCAAGGTCAGGGTCTCCCAGATTTACGGACTAAAGGAAAAAGAATTTACGGTAAGTAAACAAAATTCTCTTTTTTCCCAAAATCCTATAAACCCCATTTAAGTCGACATCTGTGTCTCTTCAAGGGGTTTTCTTACTGAATAATTTTTTGGGTTGTTAATAGGAATCAGAATGGCATGGTGAAAAGTGATAGAGCCAAGATGGGAAGGTGTCTGATGCCTCCTGGGCCCCGCCGGTCTCTACTTCCTGTTTCCCATCAGCCAATCACTGACTGACGTGACATGTTGCTTCCTTCGAGGGACCAGTATGTAGAGATCGGTCGGATCCATAAGAAGTGGGTAAATACCCATAAATGTCTACCGTAGCTTTAAGGCAGATATTGTCCTCAGATGCTTACCCCCATCTACTGTTATAGATGTCTGCTCCATTATTAATGGGAGCAGTCAGGATGGAGAGGCGTCAGTTGGGTGCGGCGGATGGATGTAGAAAGTGCAGGATCTTTGGAGAATTCCCGTTTTTCTCATTAATCATCTTTTGCATCCTTGGCTTTTATGTCGTCCTAAAACTAAGGACATCCAGATGTTGGGAGACATCCAGTATGGCTGACTGACCCCTACTGAGAAGGCTGAGCCTCACTTTGTGTTCTGCTGAAAAGATATCTGATCGGCGGGGATCGACTTCTGCTTTCAGAATGACGGTCAATCTCCATTGGTTTCCAGCCACAGCACCATTCTTGGTAGTGGCCACACCCGGTACTGTGGCTTACTCCTATTCCTTTGAATGGGTCTGACCTGCAGTGCCAAAATCAACCCCTACTGAAAAGCATGGTGCTGTGCAAAAAAATAGACCTGCCACAGTGCTATTATCGGTATGTGCCACACCCGATACTGCAGCGTAGTCATATTCCTCTCATGGGATTTGGCCTACGGACCAGAATCCACCACTACTGAAAAGCCTGGCACTGTGCAACTAAATGGATCAGCCACAACACCATTCTTGGTAGTGGCCGCACCTGGTGCTGCAGATTACTCCTAATCCTCTGAATTGATCTAGCCTGCAATACCAGAATCGACCACTACTGAAAAACATGGCACTGTGTAAGTAAACACATAAGCTACAGCACCATTATTGGTAGAGGCCACACTCAGTACTGCAGCTTAATTGTATTCCTATGAATGGGTCTGGCCTTTAGTACCAAAATCAATCACTACTGAAAAGCGTGGCACTGTGCAAATAAACTCACAAGCTACAGCGACATTCTTGATAGTGGGGACACTCGATACTGCAGCTTAGTCCTATTCCTCTCAATGTGTCCAGCCTGCAGTACCAAAATCAACCAGTACTGAAAAGCATAGCACTGTGCAAATAAGTGGACCACTCACCGCACCATTCTTGGTAGTGGCCTCATCTGATGCTGCAGCTTACTCCTATTCATCTGAATGGGCCTGGCATGCAGTACCAAAATTAACCACTATTAAAAAGCATGGCACTGTGCAGATTATCTTATTAGCTACAGTGCCATTCTTGGTGGTGGTCACGCCTTGTACTGCAGCTTACTCCTATGCCTCTGAATGCGTCTGACCTGCAGTACCACAATTAACCCCTATTGAAAAGTCTGGCGTGGTGCAAATAAATGGACCAGCCACAGTGCCATTCTTGGTAGTCGCTAAACCTGTTACTACAACTTACTCCTATTCTTCTAAATGGGTCTAATCTGAACCAAGATCGGCCACTCCTGAAAAGCGCAGAGTGCAAATAAATTTACCAACAACAGCGCCATTTTTGGTAGTGGCCCACTTCTGGTACTGCAGCTTACTCCTATTCCTTTGAATGGGCCTGGCCTGCAGTACCAATACTGACCACTACTGTAAAGTCTGGCGCTGTGCAAAAAAAGGTACAATCTGCTCGCTGGAGCTCTGCTGGATCAGATATTGATGTCCTTGCCTGTAAATCCTCAATTCTTGGTCCAATTATATTTCTTTTGCTTCTCTACTCACACCCAAAACTGATTTCGGAGTTCTACTTTATAGTTAAACATTTAACTTTTTTTTTCTAAAGCAGATTTGGGTGTGAATGGAGAGAAAAAACTAAATTTTCACAAAAAGTAACCACAGTCGCGTTTCGCTTCCTCTATAGCTGGTCACTGTGTATTATTCTTTGTTTCCTGACTTGTTCCCGCAGGTGGAAGGGCGCGGCCGTGGACTGGAACGGTACAGACCCCATCCTATAAATCCCTTATCCAGGGACCCAGGCGGGAGACGCTCACATGACGCTTCCTCAGGAGACTCTGGATCACTAGCTGAATGTCCTATTGTGCCCCGCGAGCAGTAAAAGAAGTCTGCGAGGCTGTAAACCACCCAAACCGCTATAAAAGAGGGAAAAGGTCAGACTATGGGGGACGTCTGCAGATGTAGCAGAGCTGACCATGTCTCTGAGCTTATACAGAATCTGATTATTATTGGCCGGCAGCAAACAACTAAAAGTGTCAGATAATGGTTTGTAAAAAAAAAAAAAGAAGAAAAAACATCATAAGGCAAAGAGAATCCCTGAGAGGGAGTGAATATTTTTGCAACCATTCATTAGACAGATCAGATGCATTAAAAGTGATAAAAACTGCAAGGAGACCAATAGAATTCTCAATGTGTGTCTCCATGGTAACCGCTCGCAGTCCAACATTCCATCTCTTCTTCTCAGTAACCTACAGACAAGAGGAGGAAGGAGAAAGATGGATGAAAGTAATACAGGGATTGTTTGTTACCATGGAGACACATATGTCTGATGAAGGGTTGCATACACAAAACGGTAGTGATGTGCAATATAAAAAATTAGGTTTTATGTTTGATACATTGTTGCGATTGATTGTAAAAGTTTACGAACCCATTAAGGGTCCAGATCTGTTTTGTGAATAGGGGTACTGCCTATTAATATGACAGCCGACCTCCCCAGCACACGGCATAGACCTGGAGTGGATAGGATCGGAAATCGGACCCTTCCCTTCACCTGTATATCAAACATTTTAGGGGAAAAAAAAGTTTCCTGAAACTTTCCAAACACTCAGCCATTGCCGACTCCTTGACCACCAGATTGTCCGCCTTGCTCTCAGTCGGGATTTCTGCATTATCGGTGTGACTCTGACCACTCGGGTCTCCAGATTTGGCATCAGTCTAGGCATGGAATCTGGGGGGCTCAGACCCCGTACGCTTAGTCCTATGAGACTGGGCACAGAATCTGGGGGGCTTGTACCCATACACTCAGTGCTATGAGACCTGGCACAGTCGGGGGTTACAGAATCTGGGGGCTTAGACCCTGTGCACTCAGTCCTTTGCGACAAGCAAAGAATCTGGGGCTTCAGTCCCCATACACTCAATCCTATCAGACCAGGTACAGAACCTGGGGGGACTCAGACCCCGTACACTCAGTCCTATGAGACCAGGCATAGTTAGGGCATAGAAATTGGGGAGCTCAGACCCCATACACTAAGTCTTATTAGACTGGGCACAGTAAGGGGTCAGAATCTGGGGGGCTCAGACCCCGTACATTCAGTCCCATGAGAACAAGCACAGTGGGGGCACAGAATCAGAGGGAGGTCAAAAGCCATACACTCATTCCTATGAGACTGGGCACAGAATCTGGGGGTGAATAGACCCCGTACACTCAGTCCTATGAGATCAGGCACAGTGTGGGCACAGAATCTGGGGGAGCTCAGTCCCAATGCACTCAGTCCTATTAAACCGGGCACAGTGGGCACAGAATCTGCAGGGCCCAGACGCTGTACACTCAGTCCTATGAGACCGGGCACAGAATCTGGGGGAGCTCAGTCCCCATACACTCAGTCCTATTAAACTGGGCACAGTGGGCACAGAATCTGGGGGGCTCAGACCCCGTACATTCAGTCCCATGAGAACAAGCACAGTGGGGGCACAGGTTCAGGGGAAGTCAGACCCCGTACACTCAATCCTATGAGACCAGGAACAGTGGGAGCACAGAATCTGAGGGAGGTCAAAAGCCATACACTCATTCCTATGAGACTGGGCACAGAATCTGGGGGTGAATAGACCCCGTACAACTCAGTCCTAAGGGATCAGGCACAGTGTGGGCACAGAATCTGGGGGAGCTCAGTCCCCATACACTCAGTCCTATTAATCCGGGCACAGTGGGCACAGAATCTGGAGGGCCCAGACCCTGTACACTCAGTCCTATGAGACCGGGCACAGAATCTGGGGGTGGCTAGACCCTGTACACTAAATCCTATGAGACCAGGCACAGTGGGGGCACAGAACTGGGGGGCTCAGACCCCGTACACTCAGTCCTATGAGACCGGGCAGAGTGGGGGCACAGAACTGGGGAGCTCAGACCCCGTACACTCGATCCTATTATCAGATTTTCTGTTTTTCGCTGGACGTTTATAACTTATTTCTTGCATTAATTTATCATGAAACCATTTGTTGCTTTTGCTTGAAAAGTGAATTGTACATTTTTTTTTTACTTTTATTTCTTTTTATTAAAACATTTTTTATGCACAATGAAAACTCTGTTGTGTCATCTGTTCATGAGTTGGAAATTAAAAGGGTTTCTCCATGATGAGAAGACCATGACTGAGCCGCAGTACCACGTCCAACCTGAGCACCGGGGTGGTGCTGGGTTTTTTTTTTGTATATATTTTTTCACTTTTCTTCACATCAGCTCACCAAGTCCTTAGTATGTGCAGTGCTGTCTTGATGCAAATTAAAAAATAGGGGTTTATTCAGCTCCAAGGAAAGGAAAATAATTTCTTAGAAAAACATTAGTTTATTGGTATGCTGTAAAATAGCTGAACATGGATGAATCAAACTGATGCGTTTCGAGCGGTAATTATCCGGCTGCCACAAAGAAAATTACTTCTAATGAAAACATTAGTTTATCTTTTTTAAAATAGATAAAAATGGATGAATAAAACAGTCACAGCTCAAAACGTGTCGGACAAGTGTTTAATTCATGGAAAAACATTATTTTTATATTTTATTTCTTGGGCGTTGAGGACCCGCGTGAGAAAAGGGATAAATATGTCCAGCACTCGCGACAAGGAAAATCCAAAATAATAAAAATCACATTTATTAAATTTTTTTTTTTAAAGTGGAAATTAAAATGTAACCATAGATCCGACCAACGCGTTTCAAGCACTTTAATGTCTTAATCTTGACGAGGAAAGTCTCCAATTGAATGAATGAACATATAGACAAAAACTAAAGGAGGTTCATGGGCAGGAGTCTCTCATATATATTTATCTATCTGCATTTAATGGGAATCTGCAGCAGGTTTTTGCCATGTAATCCCAGAGCAGCACGATGTAGGGGCGAAGGGCTGATTCTCGCACGTTTTAGAAGAAAAACCCCGTGAATATTTCCTGTATTTCTCAGGGTTGTTCCCGTATTTTCTATGGAATGTATATAACATAAATATTGGGTCAGGGCTGGCAGGACGCCCATCCGCTTCTTCTTCTTGCACCTTTCTGGGTCAGTAATGTTTATTTACCGCCTGATGGTGGCACAGCCAGGGCCGCTCTGTATTCAGCCCTGTAGTAAGAGATAAGAGCCTTAATTGACTTTTTCCGAACTCCATTGTGGTGGAGCAGTGTAAACGGAGGTCTGCTCTCACAGCGGGGGCCGCAGGAAAACTTCCTATGTACCAACAATCTGGTTCTATTTGTTTATATTGGCTGCAAACCTGACGGCGAGTCCTCGACCGAGAATTACTGCACACTTATATAACCATGGATGATAACATTGTGTCTGAAGACGTAAAGAGCGGCTCTATCACACTGATTCCTAGATAATCGGGGAATTATTATATAATAATAATAATGATATTATTACACACAAGGGAAGAAAAGGTATTAGTAGATTATAGAGAAATGTGCAGGATAACATCTGTGGCATCAAATAGGGTGAACGAACTACTATACTACTGCTCCTATGTACAAGAATATAACTACTATAATACTGCCCCTATATACAAGACTATAAACTACTATATTACTGTCCTCTATATACAAGAATATAACTACTATAATACTGCTCCTATATACAAGAATATAACTACCGTATATACTCGTGTATAAGCCGACCCGTGTATAAGCCGACCCCCCTACTTTTGCCCCAAAAATCTGGAAAAACCTATTGACTCGTGTATAAGCCGAGGGTGGACCTCAGCACAGGTATATAGCCCCCAGCAGTGTGGTATACAGGCCCCCCCAGTGGTAGTACATAGGAGCCCCAGCAGCCCCAGTGGTAGTATATAGGAGCCCCAGCAGCCCCAGTGGTAGTATATAGGAGCCCCAGCAGTATACAGGCAGCCCCAGCAGTATACAGGAAGCCCCAGCAGTATACAGGCAGCCCCAGCAGTATACAGGCAGCCCCAGCAGTATACAGGCAGCCCCAGCAGTATACAGGCAGCCCCAGCAGTATACAGGAAGCCCCAGCAGTATACAGGCAGCCCCAGCAGTATACAGGAAGCCCCAGCAGTATACAGGAAGCCCCAGCAGTATACAGGCAGCCCCAGCAGTATACAGGCAGCCCCAGCAGTATACAGGCAGCCCCAGCAGTATACAGGCAGCCCCAGCAGTATACAGGAAGCCCCAGCAGTATACAGGCAGCCCCAGCAGTATACAGGCAGCCCCAGCAGTATACAGGAAGCCCCAGCAGTATACAGGCAGCCCCAGCAGTATACAGGCAGCCCCAGCAGTATACAGGAAGCCCCAGCAGTATACAGGCAGCCCCAGCAGTATACAGGAAGCCCCAGCAGTATACAGGAAGCCCCAGCAGTATACAGGCAGCCCCAGCAGTATACAGGCAGCCCCAGCAGTATACAGGCAGCCCCAGCAGTATACAGGAAGCCCCAGCAGTATACAGGCAGCCCCAGCAGTATACAGGCAGCCCCAGCAGTATACAGGCAGCCCCAGCAGTATACAGGCAGCCCCAGCAGTATACAGGCAGCCCCAGCAGTATACAGGAAGCCCCAGCAGTATACAGGCAGCCCCAGCAGTATACAGGCAGCCCCAGCAGTATACAGGCAGCCCCAGCAGTGTATACAGCCCCAGTGGTAGTATATTGCAGCCCCGCGGTAGTATACAGCAGCCCCCGTAATCCAGGGCCCCCCCAGCCTCTCTCCGGTCACCTGGAAAGGAAACTATACTTATCAGTGTCCGCTGTCCGCGCCCGCTCGCATCTGCCGACATCGCGATCCTCCATCTTCATGCGGCGTCTTCCTGTTTCCTGTGCGCGTCGCAAGGAATGACGTCATTGCTGCGACGAGCACAGAAACAGGAAGACGCCGCATGAAGATGGAGGATCGCGATGTCTTCAGATGCGAGCGGGCGCGGACAGCGGACACTGATAAGTATAGTTTCCTTTCCAGGTGACCGGAGAGAGGCTGGGGGGGCCCTGGATTACGGGGGCTGCTGTATACCGATGTATACACCGGTATGTACCGATGTATACATCGGTATACAGCACTGACTCGCGTATAAGCCGAGGGGGTACTTTTCAGCCCAATTTTTGGGCTGAAAAACTCGGCTTATACGCGAGTATATACGGTACTATAATACTGCCCCTATGTACAAGAATATAACTACTATAATACTGCTCCTATGTACAAGAATATAACTACTATAATACTGCTCCTATGTACAAGAATATAAGTACTATAATACTACCCCTATATACAAGAATATAACTACTATAATATAATACTGCTCCTATATACAAGAATATAACTACTATAATACTGCTCCTATATACAAGAATATAACTACTATAATACTGCTCCTATATACAAGAATATAACTACTATAATACTGCTCCTATATACAAGAATATAACTACTATATTACTGTCCTCTATATACAAGAATATAACTACTATAATACTGCTCCTATATACAAGAATATAACTACTATAATACTGCTCCTATGTACAAGAATATAACTACTATAATACTGCCCCTATATACAAGAATATAACTACTATAATACTGCCCCTATGTACAAGAATATAACTACTATAATACTGCTCCTATGTACAAGAATATAACTACTATAATACTGCTCCTATATACAAGAATATAACTACTATAATACTGCTTCTATGTACAGGAATATAACTACTATAATACTGCCCCTATGTACAAGAATATAACTACTATAATACTGCTCCTATATACAAGAATATAACTACTATAATACTGCTCCTATATACAAGAATATAACTACTATAATACTGCTCCTATATACAAGAATATAACTACTATAATACTGCTCCTATGTGCAAGAATATAACTACTATAATACTGCTCCTATATACAAGAATATAACTACTATAATACTGCCCTATATACAAGAATATAACTACTATAATACTGCCCCTATATTCAAGAATATAACTACTATAATACTGCCCCTATATACAGGAATATAACTACTATAATACTGCTCCTATATACAAGAATATAACTACTATAATACTGCCCCTATATACAAGAATATAACTACTATAATACTGTCCCTATATACAAGATTATAACTACTATAATACTGTCCCTATATACAAGAATATAACTACTATAATAATGCTCCTATGTACAAGAATATAACTACTATAATACTGCCCCTATATACAAGAATATAACTACTATAATACTGACCCCTGTATAAGAATATAACTACTATAATACTGCCCCTATGTACTAGAATATAACTACTATAATACTGCCCCTATATACAAGAATATAACTACTATAATACTGCCCCTATGTACAAGAATATAACTACTATAATACTGCCCCTATATACAAGAATATAACTACTATAATACTGCTCCTATATACAAGAATATAACTACTATAATACTGCCTCTATATACAAGAATATAACTACTATAATACTGCTCCTATATACAAGAATATAACTACTATAATACTGCCCCTATATACAAGAATATAACTACTATAATACTGACCCCCTGTATAAGAATATAACTACTATAATACTGCTCCTATATACAAGAATATAACTACTATAATACTGCTCCTATATACAAGAATATAACTACTATAATACTGCTCCTATATACAAGAATATAACTACTATAATACTGCTCCCTATATACAAGAATATAACTACTATAATACTGCTCCTATATACAAGAATATAACTACTATAATACTGCTCCTATATACAAGAATATAACTACTATAATACTGTCCTCTATATACAAGAATATAACTACTATAATACTGTCCTCTATATACAAGAATATAACTACTATAATACTGACCCCCTGTATAAGAATATAACTACTATAATACTGCTCCTATATACAAGAATATAACTACTATAATACAACAAAAACTCATTGTTTGCACAGAGCCGAATACTGTAAATGAAACGGTGCACATTAGTGGGTTCAACTTCTGGGTTGTATTTTTATTTTTATGTAACACATTTAGTTTTAGTTATTTTATCCACAGAACACGACATTTTTGTTCCTTATTTATCTATATTAAGTGTTCATGCTCGGCAGCTTCTCTCTCTCTTTCTTTTTTTCTCTCTCTCTTCTCTCTTCCTTCTCTCTACTCTTCTTTCTCCCTCTCTCTCTCTCTACTTTATTTGGGGATGAATAAGTCACGCAACTTTGTTTTTTTATATTATTTTATTTCTCTGGTTTCTTATAAGACAAGTGTTCCTTTCTTACTGCTTCTTATTTGATTTAAAGGTCACAGATAATCATAGTCTGTATATCTATTTAACATTAATTATTTTTATATCTTATAACATCTCTGTTCTTGTGAGTTTTGTTTATTGTCTCATATTTATGTAACCTGAAATACTCTGCAGTGCTGTGAAAATACTTGTTTATACAGATTAGAAGGACCCGTGGAAGTGCACACCGCACGAAACGGCAAGCCGTAGTCTGTCTTGCTCCCCCTCCTTGCACTGCTGTAACCCTCACCCCTAATAAAGTCTCCAGAAGGAAGACCTGGTGAGTGCTGCTTTCTTCTTTTACTATGAAATACTTTATTATTATATTATTATTATAGTTTATTAACATCAGTCATTTTTGTTTGATAACTAAGAAGGAAATATACACATCATTAGTAGAGATGAGGGGACCTGTGGATATTCAGGTTTGGCCAGACTTAAAGAAAAAAAAAAGTCCGGTTCGGGACCCAAACTTGACCCTGGACCCCGAATCTCTCATAAGTAAATAGAGACCCGCACATAAGTGCTGGAAAATAGTTTTAGTAATAGCTAGAGGGCTGCAAAATGGGAGCACGAGCCGGACAGTTTTACATACCATATTTCCCGGAAGCTAAGACAACTGTCACATTGTTTCCTGGCACGTTCAGCAAACCACATGAATATTCACTGCTTTCCCCACCCACCATCTGTGCCTGATTTTGTGATTTGTTGCAGGCAGTCTGCTATACACACCCCCCCCTACACTCTCTGTGCCGACATCTGTGATTGTTTGCAGTCAGTCTGCTATACACCACCCTACACTCTCTGTGCCGACATCTGTGATTGGTTGCAGTCGGTCTGCTATACACCACCCCCTTACTCTCTGTGCCAACATCTGTGATTGGTTGCAGTCAGTCTGCTATACACCACCCTACACTCTCTGTGCCGACATCTGTGATTGGTTGCAGTCAGTCTGCTATACACCACCCTACACTCTCTGTGCCGACATCTGTGATTGGTTGCAGTCAGTCTGCTATACACCACCCTACACTCTCTGTGCCGACATCTGTGATTGGTTGCAGTCAGTCTGCTATACACCACCCCCTTACTCTCTGTGCCGACATCTGTGATTAGTTGCAGTCAGTCTGCTATATACACCACCCTACACTCTCTGTGCCGACATCTGTGATTGGTTGCAGTCAGTCTGCTATACACGCCCCCTACCCTCTATGCCGGCGTGAGTGATTGATTACAGTCTGCTATACACCGCCCTCTTTGTCAGCATCCGTGATTGGTTGCAGTTAGAAAGCTAAACCCCCCCCCCACCATCTCTTTGGTTGCAGTCAGTCAGCTATACACACCCTCCGCCCACCCTTTGTGACGTCGTCTGTGATTGGTTGCAGTCAGAATGCAATACACGCCCCCTGTCCTCTGTGATTGGTTACAGTCAGACTGCTATACACGCCCCCTGTCCTCTCTGCCAACGTTTGTGATTGGTTACAGTCACTGCTATACACTCCCCCACCCTCTGTGCCAGCATCTGTGATTGGTTGCAGTCAGTCTGCTATACACGCCCCCCATCCTCTGTGCCAGCATCTGTGATTGGTTACAGTAAGTCTGCTATACACGCCCCCCATCCTCTGTGCCAGCATCTGTGATTGGTTACAGTAAGTCTGCTATACACGCCCCCAATCCTCTGTGCTAGCATCTGTGATTGGTTACAGTCAGTCTGCTATACACTCCCCCCACCCTCTGTGCCGGCGTCTATGATTGGTTGTAGTCAGTCTGCTATACACTCCCCCACCCTCTATGCCGGCGTCTATGATTGTTTGCAGTCAGTCTGCTATACACGCCCCCACCCTCTGTGACGGCGTCTGTGATTGGTTGCAGTCAGTCTGCTATACACGCCCCACCCTCTGTGCAGGCGTCTGTGATTGGTTGCAGTCAGTCTGCTATACACGCCCCCACCCTCTATGCCGGCGTCTGATTGGTTGCAGTCAGTCTGCTATACACACCCCACCCTCTGTGCAGGCGTCTGTGATTGGTTGTAGTCAGTCTGCTATACATGCCCCCACCCTCTATGCCGGCGTCTGTGATTGGTTACAGTAAGTCTGCTATACACGCTCCCAATCCTCTGTGCTAGCATCTGTGATTGGTTACAGTCAGTCTGCTATACACTCCCCCCACCCTCTATGCCGGCGTCTATGATTGGTTGCAGTCAGTCTGCTATACACGCCCCACCCTCTGTGCAGGGGTCTGTGATTGGTTGCAGTCAGTCTGCTATACACGCCCCCCACCCTCTATGCCGGCGTCTATGATTGGTTGCATTCAGACTACTGTACACGCCCCCACCCTCTGTGCAGGCGTCTGTGATTGGTTGTAGTCAGTCTTCTATACACTCCCCCCGTCCTCTGTGCCGGCATCTGTGATTGGTTGTAGTCAGTCTGCTATACACGCCCCCACCCTCTATGCCAGCGTCTGTGATTGGTTACAGTCAGACTGCTATACACGCCCCCCGTCCTCTGTGCCGGCGTCTGTGATTGGTTGTAGTCAGTCTTCTATACACTCCCCCACCCTCTGTGCCGACATCTGTGATTGATTGAAGTCAGTCTGCTGTTTCCTGCTGATCACTCTTATCTGTCTGCGCTCCAAGTGTGACAGCTGTAAGTGTAGTGTAAATATAAATAATTAAAAAAAAAAATTGCTAACCACACAAGGTTAAGCCATCAGCTGGGGGCTGATAGGCTGGGATAGGGCCAATATCCATGGGCCTCCCCTGCCTGATTATAAGTCTGCTATTGTTTGTTTTATCTGCACAGGTTAAGCAAAATAGAGGAGACCCCACATTTTAATTAAGTAAATAATTGGAAAAACAGTGTGGGGTCCCTCTCATTTTGATAACCTGCACAGATAAAGCAGACAGCAGCCGGCTGGTATTATCAGGATGGGACCGTTCGCTGGTATTAGCTTGTCCCAGCCAAACGATATCAGCCCACTGCTGCCCCAGAATTTGGCGAATCACATTAGATGCACCATTTTTGGCACTTTTCCCTGCTCTTCCTGATTGACCTGGTGCGGTGGCACATGGGGTAATATATGGGGTTGATGACAGCTGTGATTAGTCAAAAATCATTGCAGCCATCAATTCCTGGATTAGTAATGAAGAGGTGTCTATGAGACTTCCCTATTACTAATCTTGTAAGTCAAAAGAAATAAACACAAATCCAGAAAAATTCTTTAGTTGAAATAAAAATCACAGACAGCCTCTTTCACCATCAGCCCCAAAACACACCTGCTTTTCCGATGTAATTCACACAACGTCCCACGACGATCATTGGCTCTGCTACATCCAGAGGCCGCAGTGAATGTTAACGTTAAAAAATGTGATTGTTCACTGCAGACTCTGAAACTCATGAAGGGCAGTGTGGGAGCCGCGGCTGTGACAAGCAGTGATATCAGTGAGGTCACCGGAGTTCACAGCTTGTGGTTCTCACGGTACCCTCTGTAACAGCCGGTGAACTCACCAGCCAGACTGCTCTGTCGCCATGTTACCCAGTCTGACAGTCCGGCAGTTCGATGTTCTTAAGCGATTCCGCCGTGTTACGTGGACATTTGGACTGCATGAAACGTCGGCAAAGCAGTTCAGGAGGGGTTCACCGGTGGTCACAGAGGGTACCGTAAGAAGCACTAGCTATGAACTCTGGTGACATCATTGATGTCACAGCAACGGTTCCCACACTGCAATCAGTGTGTTCAGGAGGCTGCAGTGAGCCATCACGTTTCCTAATGTTGCTGCTCATCGCGGCCTCCGGATGTAGCAGAGCCGAGGATCATCATGGGACATTGCTGTGCATTAAATCAAAACTTCGGGGGTGTTTTGGCGGTTTATAAATAAGTGAAAGAGGCTATCTGTGTTTTTTATTTCAAAAAAAGGATTTTTCTAGGTTTGCTTTTATTCTTTTGACTTACAGGTTAATCATGGGGGATGCTCGTAGACACCTCTTCATTACTACCCCAGGGCTTGATGGCAGCTATGATTTTTGACAAATCACAGCTGTCATTAACCTCATATTTAACCCTGATTTCTATTGCAGCGGGGCAATTGAAAAAAGCCTGGTAATACGACAGATTTGTTGCATCTAATATGAAGTGCCTAGTTTAGGGTGGCTGCAGGCAGGTATCTTTTGGCTGGGATAGGCCAGTTACCATGGACCATCCCACCCTGATACTATCAGCCCACTGCTGTCTGCTTTATCTGCGCTGGTTATCAAAAATCGGGGGGGGGGACCCCGAAATAGTTTCTTACAGTTATTTATTTAAGTCGTGAGATCTCTGTTATCCATGTCTCTTCCCTCTCTGATATTGTCACCTTCCCAGCCTGATATTAGCCCCCAGGTGACAACTTTACCTAGGCTGTTTAGCATTTATGGTACCTTTACACGCCGCGACGGCAGGCTGGATACATCCCGCTACAGGCTACAAATGTAGCTTGTAGCGCCAATGTAGCCCGTCGTAGCGGCGTCTGAAGACGTGACGCTACAGCCGGCAACAGATACATCTGTTTCCTAGGTCTGCTCGAAAACTGATGGCTACAACGCCGATGGTAGCGAGCTGTATCGGCGTGTAAAGAGGCAACGGAAGGGAACTCGGGACAGCCTGCGATGTAGCTGCAATGTAGCTAAGGCGTGACCCTGGCTCCGTGTTACCGCGCCCCATGTGCGATCATTGGTGGAAGCTGCTGCTTGACGATTGGTAGTCGCTGCATAGGGCGGCATATTTAAGGAGCTGACGAGTCACACTACACAATTGCTCGAGCGTGCTGTATTACTCAGCCTCCTGCGTTGCCTGCCCAATCAGGATGTTATTGCTTCGTCCTATCAGCGTACGGACGGCTCGTAATCCACAATTGTGGCACGCCTATGTGCTGGCCCTGCTGCACCAGGTCCGCCCATAGTAGCTGGTTATAGCGGTGTGTAAATGAGCTACAGCTGGCTACTTAAGACACCCGGCGATGTAGTTAGCTATAGATGTAGCGTGGCGTAGCGCATCTTGTGGCGGCGTGTAAAGGTGATGCGTTGACCGTTTGTAACCGTTTGAGCGTGCTCGTGCACGTGAAGTAGCGGGATGTATCCAGCCTGCCGTCGCGGCGTGTAAAGGTACCTTTAGGGTGCCCCCGCCATGTCATTTTTTTAAATTATTTACTTTTACACTTCCTGCTGTCACACTCAGGTCAGGAGGGCAGGCAGCCACTTGTGAAGATTGCAGGAAACAGCAGACTGATGGCAACCAATCACAGATCACGGCACAGATGGTGGGCGAGAGAAGCAGTGAATATTCATGTGGTTTAATGAGCCGGCCGGGAAACAGTCTGACTGCTTGCTGTTTTAACACGAAAGACAGACAGCCTTTCAGCAGGCTTTACTCAGGCGCCAAACCCAAACAGTAATTATTATTATTATTTATTTATGTAGCACCATTCCATTGTGCTGTATATGAGAGGGGTTACATACAAAATTACATATATATAGTTACAGTACACAAATTAATTGGCAGAATGGTAGAGGAGGGGACCCTGCCCTCGCTGGCTAACATTCTACATGGTGATGGGGAGGAGACAGTAGGTCAGGGGTTCAGCAGTTCCAGTGGTGGTGGTGAGGTGGCAGCTCTGGTTGTGATGAGGCGGCAGCTCCTGGTGGTGGTGAGGCGGCAGTTCCTGGAGGTGGTGAGGCGGCAGCTCTGGTGGTGGTGAGGCGGCAGCTCCTGCTGGTGGTGAGGCGGCAGCTCTGGTGGTGGTGAGTCTGTAGCTCCGGTGGTGGTGAGGCAGAAGCTCTGGTGGTGGTGAGTCTGTAGCTCCGGTGGTGGTGGGATGGAAGCTCTGGTGGTGGTGAGGCGTAAGCTCTGGTGGTTGTGGTGAGGCGGAAGCTCCCAGCGGTGGTAAGGTCTTGGGAGGATCGAATATTACATGAGGGAAGATATTGGGAAATTAGTTCGGAGATATAGGGAGGGGACAGATTATGGACGGCTTTGTAGGTCAGTGTTAGTAGTTTGAACTGAATTTGTTGGGGGACTGGGAGCCAGTGGAGGGATTTGCAGAGGGGAGAAACAGGGGAGGAGAGAGGTGGATTAGTCGGCAGCAGAGTAAAGGACAGATTGGAGAGGTGCAAGAGTGTTAGCAAGGAGGCCACAGAGGAGGAGGTTGCAGTAATCAAATCAAGAGAGGATTAGGGCATGTACAGGTGTTTTAGTAGATTGAGGGCTGAGGAAATGACGGATTCTGGAAATATTTTTGAGCTGTAGGCGACAGGAGGTGGTGAGAGTATGGATGTTTGGTTTGAAGGACAGAGCAAAGTCGAGAGTAACTCTGAGGCAGTGATTTCAGGTGCAGGAGACAGGATGATGCCATTTACCGTGATAAACCGGTCAGGTAGGGAAGATACGCGAGATGGAGGAACGATAATGAGTTCTACTAATGTACGGTTAGAAGTCTGTCTTCTGTGTCTGGTACAAACCCTGAATGAGTGCCCTGTTCAGGTTTACCCATCCCTAATCATGAGTATTTTCATAACAGTTTTGTAAGTAAAAAATAGCAACTTCCAGAAAAAAGTAATACTACAGTATATTGCTGCCCCTATGTACAATAATATAACTGGTATAATACTGCCCCTATGTACAATAATATAACTAGTATAATACTGCCCCCTATGTACAAGAATATAACTACTATAATACTGCCCCTATATACAAGAATATAACTACTATAATACTGCTCCTATATACAAGAATATAACTACTATAATACTGCTCCTATGTACAAGAATATATCTACTATAATACTGCCCCTATGTACAAGAATATAACTACTATAATACTGCTCCTATATACACAAGAATATAACTACTATAATACTGCCCCTATGTACAAGAATATAACTACTATAATACTGCTCCTATGTACAAGAATATAACTACTATAATACTGCTCCTATGTACAAGAATATAACTACTATAATACTGCTCCTATGTACAAGAATATAACTACTATAATACTGCTCCTATATACAAGAATGTAACTACTATAATACTGCCCCTATGTACAGGAATATAACTACTATAATACTGCCCCTATGTACAAGAATATAACTACTATAATACTGCTCCTATGTACAAGAATATAACTACTATAATAATACTGCTCCTATATACAAGAATGTAACTACTATAATACTGCCCCTATATACAATAATATAACTACTATAATACTACTCCTATATACAAGAATATAACTACTATAATATTGCCCCTATGTACAAGAATATAACTACTATAATACTGCCCCTATATACAAGAATATAACTACTATAATACTGCTCCTATATACAGGAATATAACTACTATAATACTGCCCCATATACAATAATATAACTACTATAATACTGCCCCCATATACAATAATATAACTACTATAATACTGCCCCTATATACAAGAATATAACTACTATAATACTGCTCCTATGTACAAGAATATAACTACTATAATACTGCTCCTATGTACAAGAATATAACTACTATAATACTGCCCCTATGTACAAGAATATATCTACTATAATACTGCCCCTATATACAAGAATATAACTACTATAATACTGCTCCTATATACAAGAATATAACTACTATAATACTGCTCCTATGTACAAGAATATAACTACTATAATACTGCTCCTATATACAAGAATATAGCTACTATAGTACTGCTCCTATGTACAAGAATATAACTACTATAATACTGCTCCTATGTACAAGAATATAACTACTATAATACTGCCCCTATATACAAGAATATAACTACTATAATACTGCTCCTATATACAAGAATATAACTACTATAATACTGCCCCTATATACAAGAATATAACTACTACTAGCTGTGAGCCCGATGCAAATGCATCGGGATTCTAGAACGTGCGTTAATTAGATTATAGTAGCTATATTATTTTTTTTTTTATTTATTTTTTTTTATTTCCAATTTTTTTGAATAACTTAATGTTATGAATATTTTATTTATTAGTTTTATTTTATTAGAATTAGTTAATGTTATGAATTTTTATATGGAATATTTTTTTTTTTTATTTATGATTTTATTATTGTAATTATTTATTATAGAATATTTTTAGAATATTATTATTTTTTTAATTTTAATTGATTTTTTTTTATTTGAGTAATTTGAATTTCTTAGAATTAGTTAATGTTATTAATATTTTAATTATATATATATATATATTTTTTTTAATTTTGATTTATTTTAATATTTATTATTTTTATTATTTGTATATTAATTTTTTATTTTAATGAAATTTATTTGTATTAGATTATTTTTTTTTATTTAAATTAGTTAATTTAATTAATATATTAATTTGATATATTATTATTTTTTTTTTTTATTTTATTGGGGGGGTGTGAATACTTTTTGGGGGGGTGTAAGGACTTTTTGGGGGGGTTGAATACTTTTTGGGGGGGTGTGAATACTTTTTGGGGGTTGAATACTTTTTGGGGGGTTGAATACTTTTTGGGGGGGTGTGAATACTTTTTGGGGGGGTGTGAATAGTTTTTGGGGGGGTGTGAATAGTTTTTGGGGGTGTGTGAATAGTTTTTGGGGGGTTCAATACTTTTTGGGGGGGTGTGAATACTTTTTGGGGGTGTGTGAATACTTTTTGGGGGGGTTGAATACTTTTTGGGGGTGTGTGAATACTTTTTGGGGGTGTGTGAATACTTTTTGGGGGGGTTGAATACTTTTTGGGGGGGTGTGAATACTTTTTGGGGGGGGGTTGAATACTTTTTGGGGGGGTGTGAATACTTTTTGGGGCTGAGTGCTCGCAATGGCCGCGAAGTGGGCATTGCGAGTCGCTGGCCGAAAATCGAACCAGAGGCTCGGCCACAAAGTTAGCGATTTACCGCTCAGGCAGCGACTCGCGCTACATGAGCGGTAAATCGCTAACTTTGTGGCCGAGCCTCTGGTTCTATTTTCGGCCAGCGACTCGCAATGGCCGCTTCGCGGCCATTGCTCGCGCTCAGCCAGCGACTCGCAATGGCCTCGCGGCCATTGCTCGCGCAGGCCAACTGGTGACGTCACAGAGTGACATAGCCACGGTCTTTTCGGGGTCCGACACGGAAGTGCCTACGGCAATTATATAGTAGATATATATATCAGTACGATGGTATATGGTGGTAATTAGAGCACATGTATAGCAGCACTATAGTATATGGCGGTAGATTATAGTAAATGTATAGCAGCACTATAGTATATGGCGGTACATTACAGTACATGTATAGCAGTGCTATGGTATATGGCGGTACATTAGAGTACATGTATAGCAGCGCTATGGTATATGGCAGTACATTATAGTAAATGTATAGCAGCACTATAGTATATGGCGGTACATTACAGTACATGTATAGCAGTGCTATGGTATATGGCGGTACATTACAGTACATGTATAGCAGCACTATGGTATATGGCAGTACATTATAGCACATGTATAGCAGCACTATGGTATATGGCAATACTGCGGTCACCGCGGTCCCCCACTCCTCCTGGCCCCCGGTTGTCCACAGTAAAATTAAAAAAATCCTCAGTGAGGATACTCACCTGTCCGGCGGCTCGCTCACCTCCGCCTTGTAGGTCCTACAGGCCTTTAGGACCTGTAGTTGCCTGGGCAAGCGATCAGCTGAGGAGGGGAGGGGGGGCAGGATTGTGTTGGGGGGCAGAATGAAGCGAGCGGGGCAGGATGGAGCGAGCGGGGCAGGATGGAGCGGGAAGGGGGGGCAGGATGGAGCGGGAGGGGGCAGGATGGAGCGGGAGGGGGCAGGATGGAGGCGGGGGAAACAGGATGAAGCCGGGGGAAACAGGATGAAGCCGGGGGAAACAGGATCGAGCGGGGGGGAACAGGATGGAGGCGGGGCGAACAGGATGGAGGCGGGGCAACAGGATGGAGGCGGGGGAGGGGGGCGGCAGGATGGAGCGAGCAGGGCAGGATGGAGGCGGGGGAGCAAGAAGAGCGGGGGGCAGGATGGATTGAGCGGGGCAGGATGGAGGCGGAGGAGCAGGATGAAGCCGAAGGGGCAGGATTGAGCAGATGAGCAGAATGGAGCAAGCGGGGCCGGATGAGTAAGCGTGAGGGCAGGATGGAGGCAGGGGAGCAAGAACAGCGGGGGTGAGGATGGAGCGAGCAGGGCAGGATGGAGTGAACGGGGCAGGAAGGAGCAAGGGGGGCAGGATGGTGGGTGGGGGGGCAGGATGGTGGGTGGCGGAGCAGGATGGAGGGGGCGGGGCAGAATGGAGGCGGAGGGGCAGGATGGAGGCGGAGGGGCAGGATGGAGGCGGAGGGGCAGGATGGAGTCGGAGGGGCAGGATGGAGTCGGAGGGGCAGGATGGACGGAGCGAGGCAGGATGGAGAAGGCGGGGCAGGATGGAGAAGGCGGGGCAGGATGGAGACGGCAGGGCAGGATGGAGACGGCAGGGCAGGATGGAGACGGCAGGGCAGGATGGAGACGGCAGGGCAGGATGGAGACGGCAGGGCAGGATGGTGGCGGGGAGGATGGAGGCGGCGGGGCAGGATGTTGGCGGGGGGTGAGGATGGTGGTGGGGGTGTGCGGGATGGAGTCGGGGGGGCAGGATGGTGTTGGGTGGGGCAGGATGGATAGGGGGGGGCAGGATGGAGGCGCTCCTCCTGACCCCCTCCGCTCCCCGTGGCACCCGTCCCTCTGGGCCTCCAGTCTCTGCGGCCCCCCTCCCTCTGGGGCTGCACACCCCCCTCCCCCCTCCTTCATGGTGATAATAAATCTAAAAAAAACCTCAGTGAGGATACTTACCCTGCGGCGGCTCGCACCACCCGTCTTGTAGGTGGCAGGACAGGACCTGTCGTTGGCTGGGAAACCGATCTGCTGGGGGTCAGTGGGCAAAGCGAGCGTCAGTGGGCAGAGTGGGGGATGAGTGGGAAGAGCAGGGGTTAGTGGGCAGAGTCATTGGGCAGAGCAGGGGTCATTGGGCAGAGCAGGGGTCAGTGGGCAGAGCAGGGGTCAGTGGGCAGAGCTGGGGTCAGTGGGCAGAGCTGGGGTGAGTGGGCATGGTCAGTAGCCAGAGGGGGGGGGGTAAGTGGGCAGAGCAGGGTCAGTGGGCAGAGCGGGGGTGAGTGGGCAGAGTGGGGGGTGAATGGGCAGAGCAGGGTCAGTGAGCAGGATTTGGGGGTCAGTGGTCAGAGCAGGGTCATAGCGGGGGTCAGTGGTCAGAGCAGGGGTTAGTGGGCAGAGTGATTGGGCAGAGCAGGGGTCAGTGGGCACAGTCAGTAGGCACAGCAGGGGTTAGTGGGAAAAATCAGTGGGCAGAGCAGGGGTGAGTGAGCAGAGCAGGGGTAGTGGGCACAGTCAGTGAGCAGAGCAGGGGTCAGCGGGCAGAGCGGGGGTGAGTGGGCAGAGCAGGGTTTAGTGGGCATAGCAAGGGTTATTGGGCACAGTCAGTGGGCAGAGCAGGGGTTAGTGGGCAGAGCGGCGGTCAATGGGCACAGTGAGTGGGCAGAGAAGGGTCAGTGGGTAGAGCATGGGTGAGTGGGCACGGTCAGTTGGCAGAGCAGGGGTCAGTGGGCATGGTGAAAGGGCAGAGCGGGGGGTGAGTGAACAGAGGGTGGTCAGTGGGCAGAGCAGGGTCAGTGGTAAAAGCAGGGGTGAGTGGGCAGAGTGGGAGTAAATGAGCAGAGCAGGGTCAGTAGGCAGTGTGAGGGGTCAGTGGGCAGAGCATGGTCAGTGGGCAGTGTGAGGGGTAAGTGGGCATAGCATGTTCAGTGGGCAGTGTGAGGCGTGAGTGGGCAGTGTGAGGGGTCAGTGGGCAGTGTGAGGGGTGAGTGGTCAGAGCAGGGTCAGTGGGCAGAGCAGGGTCAGTGTGAGGGGTGAGTGGGCAGAGCAGGGTCAGTGGGGTGTGTGAGGGGTCAGTGGGCAGAGCAGGGTGAGTGGGCAGTGTGAGTGGTCAGTGAGCAGAGCAGGGTCAGTGGGCAGAGCAGGGTGAGTGGGCATTGAGGGGTCAGTGGGCAGAGCATGTTCAGTGGGCAGAGGAGGGTCAGTGGGCAGTGTGAGGGGTCAGTGGGCCGAGCAGGGTGAGTGGGCAGAGCAGGGTCAGTGAGGGGTGAGTGGGCAGAGGATGGTCAGTGGGCAGAGCAGGGTCAGTGTGAGGGGTCAGTGGGCAGTGAGGGGTGAGTGGGCAGAGCATGGTGAGTGGGCAGAGCAGGATGAGTGGCCAGTGTGAGGGGTCAGTGGGCCGAGCAGGGTGAGTGGGCAGAGCATGGTCAGTGAGCATAGTGGGGGTGAGTGGGCAGAGAGGGGGTGAGTGGGCAGAGAGAGGGGTCAGTGGGCAGAGCAGGGTCAGTGGTCAGAGTGGTGGTGAATGGGCAGAGCAGGGTCAGAGAGGGGGTCAGTGTGCAGAGTGGGGGTGAGGGGGCAGAGAGGGGGTCAGGGGGAAGAGTAGGGGGGTGAGTGGGCAGAGTGGGGGTGAGTGGGCAGAGCAGGATGAGTGGGCAGAGCAGGATGAGTGGGCAGAGCAGGGTGAGTGGGCAGAGTGTGGGTGAGGGGGCAGAGAGGGGGTGAGGGGGCAGAGTAGGGGGGTGAGTGGGCAGAGTTTGGGGGTGAGTGGGCAGAGTGGGAGTCAGTGGTCAGAGTGGGGGTCAGTGGGCAGAGCACGGTCAGGGGCAGAGTGGGGGTCAGTGTGCAGAGTGGGGGTGAGGGGGGCAGAGAGGGGGTGAGGGGTAAGAGTTGGTGGGTGAGTGTGCAGAGTTTGGGGGTCAGTGGTCAGAGTGGGGGTCAGTGGTCAGAGTGGGGGTCAGTGGTCAGAGTGGGGGTCAGTGGTCAGAGTGGGGGTCAGTGGTCAGAGTGGGGTTCAGTGTGCAGAGTGGGGGTGAGGGGGGCAGAGAGGGGGTGAGGGGGAAGAATAGGGGGGTGAGTGGGCAGAGTGGGGGTCAGTGGTCAGAGTGGGGGTCAGTGGGCAGAGCAGGGTCAGGGGCAGAGTGGGGGTCAGTGTGCAGAGTGGGGGTGAGGGGGGCAGAGAGGGGGTGAGGGGGAAGAGTAGGGGGGTGAGTGGGCAGAGTTTGGGGGTCAGTGGGCAGAGTGGGGGTCAGTGGTCAGAGTGGGGGTCAGTGGGCAGAGCAGGGTCAGAGTGGGGTCAGTGTGCAGAGTGGGGGTCAGTGTGCAGAGTGGGGGTCAGTGTGCAGAGTGGGGGTCAGTGTGCAGAGTGGGGGTGAGGGGGAAGAGTTGGTGGGTGAGTGGGCAGAGTGGGGGTGAGTGGTCAGAGTGGGGGTCAGGGGCAGAGTGGGGGTCAGTGTGCAGCGCAGGGGGATGAGTAGGCAGAGTAGGTTAGATCGGAACAGGACCTTTGATGACGTCACGATCATGTGATCTGTGACTCCACCCATCATCGTGACGTCATCAGAGGTCCTCAAGCAGGATGAAGAGAGATCGCGGCTGGCTTGAAGGAGCTGTGGTAAGAGGCCGGGGGGGGGTGACCGGACAGTGGAGGGGGTCTGTGCTGACAGGCGGGGGGTGACCGGAGAGTGGGGGGGAGGGGCGATCGGGGAGCGGAGGGGCAGTGGTGATAGGCTGGGGGTGACCGGGCAGTGGAGGATGGCTATGGTGACAGGCAGGGGGGTGATGGGGCAGCGGGGGGAAGTGTTGTGACAGGCAGGGGTGACCGGGCAGTGGAGGATGGCTATGGTGACAGGCAGGGGGGTGATGGGGCAGGCAGCGCGGGCAGGAGGAGGATCATCACTATTAATATGTGTGCTGACAAAGCCATGGCGTGCCGGGGTCCGACACAAAACGTGCTACGGCAATTATATAGTAGATAATACTGCTCCTATATACAAGAATATAACTATTATAATACTGCTCCTATGTACAAGAATATAACTACTATAATACTGCCCCTATATACAAGAATATAACTACTATAATACTGCCCCTATATACAAGAATATAACTACTATAATACTGTCCCTATATACAAGAATATAACTACTATAATACTGCTCCTATATACAAGAATATAACTACTGTTGTCGAGGTAAAGATATGGTAAAGATATATTTTTACCTATATTTGATAGTATATATATATATATCTATGTCATTTATACTTTTATATTTGTTTTTCTTTTATAACTAATATATTGGCTTATAGCATTAAATGGAACAATAAGTTTTTCTTCTGTTCAGGTATGTACTCAAGATAAATATATATATCTATTTATCTCTCTCATCTCTCTCTCTCTCTCTCTCTTATTCTTTTTTCTCTTCTTTTTCCTTCTCTTCTTTTTCACCTCTCTCCTTTGGCTTCCCTTCCCCCTATCCATGAATATGTTCTAAACAAGGTGTTTTGCAGATGTATGTAAGACTGCTGAAGGAACAAGATGCCATGTACCAAGTTGTCCTTGAAGTAGAGAGGCCTGCTTTGTTGGTACTAGGCTGTGCCATGAGAAAACTGGAGATGGCTGCATACCAGATGACACCTGGACTGATTGGAGGATGGACTCACGAAAGACAAAGGACTCATTAAACTAGCCAATATATTCATAGACATTAGCTTAAACCCACCTGACTTTTCACATAATCCCACCTTGCTCTCTGATTATGTACGCCCATTCCATGAATTATAAAATGTAGTGTATCCGGAAATGTAGGGGCAGTTGCTGTGTATATCTTGCCATTGCTTAATAAAGCAACGAACATATTAAGTTTGAACCAGATTCTCCATCTGATTTACTCTTATCTGGTACCATATGTTCATAGTCTGATTTGGAGTGACCGGTGGAGGAGTGGAAGAGTTAAATTGCCCCGTCAATTGGCACCCCAGATGGGACATAGCCAGTGATCCGCGACCCCCACGGACCCGTGCCCGGATGCCCCTGGATGACGCCCGTATTGGCTGACCCCTGGTCGACCTCCAAACACGGTAAGTGGAGATCGCATTCATATGTGTGTCGCCCTTACAGTGTTTCAGCCGATATTGGTTAAGTCTGGGGTGTCCTTTGGGTCTAGGGGGTGACCGGTCGAGTGGTGAGACTAAGCGTGATCCAGAGCTATGTTCCGAACCAGCAACGCGAGATATATTGCCTTATGCATGTGCTCGCTCATGCACCACGCCTCCTCTACGGTCATCATTCATTCCTCACTTGCAAATTAACCCTTTCTGTGCCTGCTGTTAGCTTGTGAATTGAGGTGTAACTTTATGGCCCGTGACTGTTGTTTAACTGTATTGTTCAAATTCCAATCTAGAGACACTGTGAGATACTGAGAAGGGTATAGATTGGGGACGGTGTAGATAGGAAAATGGGAGACGTTATTATATCTGCACGTGACTAAGGTGTTTGGGCACCTATATTTTGGGAGAGGAGACTGCCTCCCGGTTGGAATATCGTGACAGGACAATCTGTAAGCACTGGTGTCTAGCCTAGGGGCAGAATATAGTAAGCGTGAAGAGCCATGCCACGCTTGGAGTAAGCGTGATGAGCCGTGCCACGCTTGGAGTAAGCGTGATGAGCCGTGCCACGCTTGGAGTAAGCGTGATGAGCCGTGCCACGCTTGGAGTAAGCGTGATGAGCCGTGCCACGCTTGGAGTAAGCGTGATGAGCCGTGCCACGCTTGGAGTGTGAAGAGCCGTTCCACACTTTAGGGGCACAGTGTTGATTGTCGCTGTCAGCGGACTGAGCTGCAGCAGGCCGTAGTATTCCGTCATGTTGCGTACCGTACCCCTATAAGTTAGATAAAGATGCTGTGGAAATGAAGGAATTGGTAGAATCACGGGAAGGCAAGCAGGCTGTTAAGAATGTGAAAAAGTTATACAAGTACGTAGAATTGCTTTGTCAAAGAGATTGCAGCCGTCTATATAAAATGATCTTATCCAGAGAGAAAAAAAGTAAGCTAAACGACCAAGGGCTGCTAGATCAGGCACAAGTTTATTTACGAGTAGCAAATACGGTAGTCTGAAAAGTGAGGAATGGAGAAGAGTAGATGGAGAAAGAAGAAAAAAAAATGATGCAGAACCTGTGTTTAATTATAAGTTGCTTCCTAACAATAATTTTATACAGTGTAAAATGGCCGCCACGCTATTGTGATTGAGTACACTATCCCAGCTACCGCCCTGTAATGGCGACTGTAGGAGCTGAAGGGGGGGGCGGGTCTGGAAGGTTGGTTATTCATACATCTATGGGGAAAGAGAGAAAGCCCAAAAATGCCCATATTCAGAGAATGTATTCTTTCCCGGGGACTGTATTCATATATGGTGAGATGGATGTAGGGGAATGTATTGGGATTCTTTGGGTTTTATCCTGACACATTTGATGTATTATTTTCCCGTACCAAATATTATTACTATTGCCCATTTGGCAAGTAATTATCTAGGAAAAGTCTATATTTTAGCCATTAATAATTATATTTTGTGTTCTTCCCGTCAGGGGAAAGTTCTTGAAAGAGCCCAGAAATTAGGTTGAGGGGTGTCAGAGAATAGTAGGAATCATCGATTATGTATAGTTACGAGAAAGAAGGAGTTAATTAACTTTGTGAAAGCTGTATGAAATTCTTCAGTCTTATCTGAATACGGCTCTCTTCAGTGACCTTGTTGAGAGTGAGAGAGAAAGAAGGGGAGGGATGGGCGAAGCTGGGCTGTTTCTGACATGTACTGGAATGTTACCCATCTTTCCAAGAATTCTGAATGACAAAGACGTATTTTTCATATTTATGGTAGTTTAGTATTAATAATAATGCCTAATATTGAATACAATAATAGTAATCAGATTTTTTATTAATTTAAGTTAAAAAAAAAAAAAAAAAAAAAAAAAAAAGAGAGATCCTAAAGTATTCAGTTTGTATGCATATATACTAAAAGTAGTGCCTAGCTTGTGTGTATAGAGATATGAGGTTAGAAGACTGAGGGTCTTGCAGCCCCTCCAGTGGGGAAGACAGGTTAAACCTGAAGTTATTTGCGATGGTGTGTTCTGGTGCAGTAGCTGTTCTGGAGGTCTGGACCTGTGATGGCAGACCTGGGAGCGGCTGGTAATCTATGGAATACATGCTGAGGAGTCAGTCCCTGGGATGCCTGGTTTGCCCTGGAATTCAAATAGCTAAACCTGTGTCTGGGAATAACTTGACCAGTGTCCTAGACCAATGCTGATGCGTGTGTGTGTATGACGCCAGGTAGATTTAACTGCTTTAGGGAGCTGTGACTAGTATATATAGTATTAAATGAAGCTGTAATTAGGACTCTCTTGTATTCAAATTATTTTACAAAGGTTTGTGTAAACTGTAATATGCTGAAATATAAGACGTAATATCAGGATAACAAAGATATCCTCAAATATATTCTTATGATTCAAGCCGTTCAAAAATTAAGCTACCTAGAGGGAAAATTAATATACTGAGCGCCCAAGAGAAAATAATATATATATTAATGCTGTGGGAAGACAAGAAAGAAGAAAGTAGTTAGGTCCTTTGTCAGGATTGTGGATATTTTGTAAGTATTTCAAGGCCAAAGGATTTGAAAATATGGAAGGGAGTGAACCACTCCTCCACACCTCCTTAAATTCCTTCTATTAGAGCAGCTTTTGTTCTTTACTATGTAAGAATATTTCTTGTAGTCCGTTATCTTATGGGAGGGGTAAGGAGCTTTCTGGAGAAGATGCTGATAGCAGGAATTTTGAATTAAAGGTGATGTTACATATGTCTGCTCTGATGTACAGCGCCCATATGGTGTTTTCTACCATTTATTGTCCAGTAATAGAAATATATTCAAAATAACTAGCAGAAAATTATAATTATAATGTTGAATAAGAATTTTCTGATCTTTGACATTAATAGATTTTTGAGTTGTTTTTCAGGTATAGGAGATATGATTTCTTACATTGGACGCAGGTAGAATCCTCGCATGAGGTAATCAGAATGTTTGGTTCTGACTTGCACTTTCTGAGCGAATGGAGCGATTTTCGGTTGAAGAATTCTTTAACAATACGGTAAGCCTACTAAATGCAGAATTGGTATATTACGGTGAGGTAAACACCATGTTATCAGTCTAGGATGGTATAATCATACTGACAATCACCACAGGTGTCCTGTCCTCTCGGAGGTAGAAGGCAAGCTACCACAAAAGGTAGGAAAGGTAGTGGCGGGTGGTTGCCCCATCCCAGCCGGGTTGTGTCTGGCAGCCTGAGCCCTCTCTATAGTCGACTGCCTTATAGGGACTGACCGAACCACTAACAGTGTTAAACTAGGAGTCGTGAGAGGGGACAGGGCAGGCCATGATGTCTCTCATCAGAAAAGGTTAGACTGGTTTCTGCTTGGCCTCACTTTACGCCTCAAAATAGGTCACGGATGAGATCAGGTGAGTACCTCCTAGTTCGCTCCTGGTACAGGTAAGCTGTGTATACTATCCTGCATTATTCTTGCACACAACACAACTCAGAAAGGTACGGGTTTCGAACGGCAGTCGCTCCATGAGTTTGGAAATTGCAAATAGTGAGCGGACAAGGAAACCAAGAAAACTGTATAAAATTGTCCCAATATGTGTAAATCTCTTTCTTCTATCCAAGGTATTATAAATGTCAAATATATACTAGTTAAAATGTTATTAAGTAGAGTACATAAATAAATGAGTAAATAATGTAATTTTTGCTTGCTTAACTGTATATTAATTATATTATGACAAGTGAATAGCTGTATGCTTTTTGCTATGCTGTTTTGTTATCTCCCTTTGATCTGTCTTTTAGGAAAGTTGGATGACTACTGATAAGTATATTTATATTGCTTAAAGTGTAATTATATTGTCTGATATTATTATATCTGTTTGACTATTATGCGTGGTCAGGTCAATCGTCAAAGGGCTGTATATCTCATGTTTTTGTTCTTATGTACTTTCTCTTTACAAATCAATGGGTTATGATTTTTGTAATGTATCTCTCGCTTGTGGATAACTGTGCTTATTTGCAGATATTTAAGAAGTTTATATCCTTTTGTATACCCTCCATAATGATAGTAGTATATGACAAAATGTTCAAGGGAGGATGAGTCTTGTACCTTTAAGGTTATATGTTACTAATAGTGTAAATCTGATACACAATTCCGCAGGCCGTTTCTAATATGTTTTGAGGTTTTTGTTAGTAGGAACCTTTAAATTGGGATTTTGTAATGAAAACAGTTCTGTAAGTATAAATTTACTTAGCCAACATATACGAAATATGTATGGTATTTACTAGTTGTGTGGGGATGGTAAGCTCCGATCCAGGTTGCCCAATGCCTGGACCGGTCTGTGCACCCTGGTTAAACTAGCTATGCAGTTCAGAATTTTGCCATGGGACCCAATGTCTGTTTATAAAATAGCCAGAAAACAAAGAAGCCTTGATCAGTTATATATGGGATATGAGGAAGACCCTCAGGTATACATTGATGCTATTGGTGTGCCAAGGGGGGTGTCTGACCAGTTTAAGGCCCAAAATCAGGTATATGTTGGAATCGCTTCCTTAATTCCACAGGTACAGATCAATAAGAATGTTGATTGGATTAATTATATATATTACAGTGAGCAAAGGTTTGTCAACTATAGCCGAGATGCTTTCCAGGGTATAGTTGAGGAATTAGGCCCCAACACTAGAATGACTCTTCAAAACAGGTTGGCCCTTGATATGCTCCTAGCTGAAAAGGGCGGGGTCTGTGGAATGGTGGGGGAGGAGGAATGCTGTACATATATCCCGCAAAATTCAGGGGAAAACGGGAAAACCATGATAGCCCTTAAGAAAATTACTAAGTTGGCAGCAGAATTAAAAGCTAATGCTGGGGTAGATATATCTTTCTTTTCCAGTTGGTTGGGTGGATTTAAAGGGTTTCTTCAACAGGCCTGTCTGATACTAGTTGCTCTAATCTTGGTTGGGTCTATGGTTCTCTGTTATGCCATTCCCCTATACAAAAAGGTCATCACCAAGGCAGCCTCATTTGGTATTTATTTTTGTCAAGAAGCTGATCCATTGACAGATGGGAGTATCAGTTTAGGGGAGATACCCAAGGGTCTTTCTCTCAGACAATCGAAGAATTTCCCCCATCATCAGATGCAGTTGAGGGAATTAAATTAGGGACAGTGCAGCGGGGAGAACTCCATGTGAGCCAGTGTAGGGGGTCTAGATGCTTTGGTGCCTTTCACAAGGAAAGAGATTTCTGAGGCGTCTGACTGAAAAAGCCCAATTCGTCTCCTTACCCATCACATGGACAGTCTCAAAGGACCCCTTATAAATAAATTTAGGGATAGATTTAGAGAAAAACTTACTTGTTTAGGGGGGAAATTGTCGAGGTAAAGATATGGTAAAGATATATTTTTACCTATATTTGATAGTATATATATATATATCTATGTCATTTATACTTTTATATTTGTTTTTCTTTTATAACTAATATATTGGCTTATAGCATTAAATGGAACAATAAGTTTTTCTTCTGTTCAGGTATGTACTCAAGATAAATATATATATCTATTTATCTCTCTCATCTCTCTCTCTCTCTCTCTCTTATTCTTTCTTTCTCTTCTTTTTCCTTCTCTTCTTTTTCACCTCTCTCCTTTGGCTTCCCTTCCCCCTATCCATGAATATGTTCTAAACAAGGTGTTTTGCAGATGTATGTAAGACTGCTGAAGGAACAAGATGCCATGTACCAAGTTGTCCTTGAAGTAGAGAGGCCTGCTTTGTTGGTACTAGGCTGTGCCATGAGAAAACTGGAGATGGCTGCATACCAGATGACACCTGGACTGATTGGAGGATGGACTCACGAAAGACAAAGGACTCATTAAACTAGCCAATATATTCATAGACATTAGCTTAAACCCACCTGACTTTTCACATAATCCCACCTTGCTCTCTGATTATGTACGCCCATTCCATGAATTATAAAATGTAGTGTATCCGGAAATGTAGGGGCAGTTGCTGTGTATATCTTGCCATTGCTTAATAAAGCAACGAACATATTAAGTTTGAACCAGATTCTCCATCTGATTTACTCTTATCTGGTACCATATGTTCATAGTCTGATTTGGAGTGACCGGTGGAGGAGTGGAAGAGTTAAATTGCCCCGTCACTGTAATACTGCTCCTATGTACAAGAATATAACTACTATAATACTGCCCCTATATACAAGAATATAACTACTATAATACTGTCCCAATATACAAGAATATAACTACTATAATACTGCTCCTATATACAAGAATATAACTACTGTAATACTGCTCCTATGTACAAGAATATAACTACTATAATACTGCCCCTATATACAAGAATATAACTACTATAATACTGCTCCTATATACAAGAATATAACTACTATAATACTGCTCCTATATACAAGAATATAACTACTATAATACTGCTCCTATATACAGGAATATAACTACTATAATACTGCTCCTATATACAAGAATATAACTACTATAATACTGCCCCTGTGCACAAGAATATAACTACTATAATACTGCTCCTATGTACAAGAATATAACTACTATAATACTGCTCCTATATACAAGAATATAACTACTATAATACTGCTCCTATATACAAGAATATAACTACTATAATACTGCTCCTATGTACAAGGATATAACTACTATAATACTGCCCCTATATACAAGAATATAACTATTATAATACTGCTCCTATGTACAAGAATATAACTACTATAATACTGCCCCTATATACAAGAATATAACTACTATAATACTGCTCCTATGTACAAGAATATAACTACTATAATACTGCCCCTATATACAAGAATATAACTATTATAATACTGCTCCTATGTACAAGAATATAACTACTATAATACTGCTCCTATGTACAATAATATAACTACTATAATACTGCCCCTATATACAAGAATATAACTACTATAATACTCCCCCTATATACAAGAATATAACTACTATAATACTGCTCCTATATACAAGAATATAACTACTATAATACTCCCCTATATTCAAGGATATAACCATAAAATTGCAACTATTGATGGTGTTTATGATTTGACCTCACTGAAGATATTCAACCCTACTGGAGTTATTCCTAACCTCAATCATTATTTTTAGGTTCTAGTACTAGTCTTGTATTATGTAAAGCTGCATTTATAGAGTTCAGCTCTGGGGTGGAGGGTCTGGAGCTCTCATAATCTCCAGCTCTGACATTTGACTTTGGCCTTGGCCTTTAGGATTCGAGAACTCGGTGTAATTCCAAACCTTGGAGAAGGAACAATACTCGAGAAGAGTCATTTGTACGGTGGACAACGCCTCTCCGAAAATTATTTGGACAGGACAAAGTATAACAATGCACTTCCTCTAGTTTATTACTTTCTTTCACTTTATGTGGTGCCAAGGAAGGTTGATTTAGGAAGTCCCAATAATTAACCATTGATGTCTGTGACCGCGTTCCCATGAGATCCCAGTTTACATCTAATGTTTGTTTTCAAGGAAGCGGCTTCTCAACACTGCACAGATAGGTCACATGTACAATGGACCCTGGCACTGGCTGAGTGATAGGACTTCGTGAATCGCTCGCCTCTCACACCAGCTATTTTGTTTGTGTCTCATGACCACAACATAAGAATGGACCCGACCCGCGGCTCAAAACAGAGAATTTACGGGAAACGGAAAAATAATCTGAAGGTTGGGAACAATAGTTTGAATGGTTTGTTCCAATCATTGATTTAAATAAAGGTTAAATATATATAATTTATTCTTATTTATTTATTTTTTAAATTTCTGATTATTTTTTTTTTTTTTTACTTTTTTACTTACTCCACTCCACTGTGTTTTCCTCCACATATCCCAACACACACACCACCTGGGGATAATACATTTATATATCCCTTCAATTAAGGTAAGAACCACAACCCAAAAGGATGTTAGTCTCAGGCTCTCCCACAACATATGTGTCACGCTTTCGGGGTAAGGCACCCTAAAGTGGACCCTCTGGGCCATGGTACCGGACTCCACTGAGTGAGCTGGTCCTAGTTGATCCAACCCATATACAGGGATTGTCAGGGGCAAGCCCATGGGGTCTGAACACCACAGCTGCCGGTACCAAGGGGGCGACTCGTAGGGATTGCCTAGTAGAGTTGCGGCAGAGGAGAATCGAGTGGATCACCCACGAGAGAGGACACAAGGGGGCCTAACTAACACAATAATCAGGCACTTCTCAGCAGAGGAGGCAGACTGGTATACCGGAAGCCGAATGGCTATTGGCCACGGGGAGTGTCAGGAGGACAAGTGCCTCTCCCTTGAAACACAGGGGAGGAGCGCGGCCACATCACCCACACTGTTCGTAGGAGTGTACGAACCCCGATGACCGGCAGCCAGGAAAGGGACATAGCATGCTCGGACGCCGGATGCACAGCCGGGAGGACAGAAGAGAACACAGAGCCAGGGAAGGTGAGCGGGGGAGCTGTGCCAGAGGATCTAACACTATGTAGAATGCCCACCGCCTCAGTCATACACCGCGGACACTCCGAAGTTGGGTGTACTCAACTCTAAAAAGGAATTCTGGAGACCTATAGGCTCTGTGGATAGTAAACAGTTGACATCCTTCCCGGTTCGCTCAACTACAATTTGGGGACATATTCCAAAATAGATTCCCATTTATCATCCTCTAAAACACCCACAGCTGCCTCCCACTTGCTATAATTGGATGTCTCAATAGGAATGTGTGTAGAAGGTCTTTATACACTGTGGATACCACCCCTCTATCTGACCTCTCTCCATTCTCTCTGATCCGCGCCATCGGGGAGGAGTATAATAACCTTATCGTTATCCATGCAATGAAGACCGGACCAAAGCCCATCAAGGACCAACCACAAATACTTCCATTCCACACTGTTGAATGCCTTGTGTGCGTCTAAAGATGTGATCGCCTATGTTCTTCATTATCAGCAGCCAATTGAACATTTAAAGAAAGTCTCCTCCAGTTAATGGCTGTCCACTTGTTCGGCATAAAACCTGACTGATCCGGATGAATCACACTGGTATCCACCCGGGCCAGACGGGTCGACATGGCTTTAGCTAATATTTTCACATCACCCAACAGCAATGAAATGAGCCTATACGATTCTGGTTGTTTCACATCCTTATCTTACTTGGGCAGAACTACCACTGTTGCCTCCCTCATGGACTCTGGCAATCCTCCCCCTTGTAGAGCATGCATAAATACTTCTTTTAGGTTTGGCAACAGTAGATCTCTCAGGTTTATACACTTCTACTGGTGATCCATCTGCCCCTGGGGCTTTATCATTTGCCATAGAGGTCAGAGCTTCTTCCAATTCCTCCACAGACAGGGGTCCCTCTAAACTTTCTCTTTCTTCCACACTAAGTTTTGGCAAACATGGTACCTCTAAGAAATGTTTAATCTCCTCACCAGAGGACCTCAATTTGGATGTATATAGGTCTTCATAAAACCTCTCAAACACTTTCAATATATCCTTCATCTCCGTAACCAATGTATTTTCAGAATCATAAAGACCAGATACATACGTCGATTCCCTTTGGACAGCTGCTATAATGGACAACAAATGCCCCACCTTTTCCCCCTCCTCATAACAGGATACCTTCTGAAATTCCCTCTTCTTGTTTGCACTGCTCAGGTGGACCCTATCTACCTCTTCTTGAGCCCCCATCTGCCACTGCACCTCTATTGTGGGTGTAGACACCTACTCATCCTCTGCCCTCCTCGGAGCCTCCAGTGCCTCACTTTCCACCTGTCTGTTCCTAGTCTTGCACCTAGAAATATCTCTAATCAATAATACCCTGACATATGCTTTCATCGTATCCCATATCATGCCAATGTCGGCACTCCCAGAACTATTTTGAAAAAATTCCTCCATCTTCCCTTCAATTTTTTGCCTATCTATGAGACCTAACCACACTTCCAACTCCCTCCACCGCCCCTCACTACCTGTAAATACCTACAGCTCCACCTCCAGCGGATTATGGTCCGAAATCAGCCTAGGTAGATACACTATTTTCTTTATCCATTGATCTAATAACCTGTCCCCCAATGCCATGTCAATACGGGACATGGAGTTATGGGAGGAGGAATAACAGAAATAGCATCGTACCCCCACATTTCACACTCTCAAGTGCATCAGACCCACTTCCGTCACATATCTAGCAAAGGGTGTTACCATGTCTCCCTCGCTCCCTCTGGCCTGTCTGCCACTCCTATCCCAGTCCATGTGCATGACATTGTTAATATCTCCTATCAGTCATAAATTAATTCCTATCCTATGCCTCATTAATTCCAAAATCTCCTGCATTTTCCCTCCAGAGTACAGTGGCGGGAAATACAATGTAACCAGACATAACAGTTGACCATACACCAGGAAAACATACTGCCCATCTCTATCCACCCTCACCTCCACCTCTTCAAACAGTAGTGAGGCATGTATCAGGACCCATACCCCCCCCTCGCATATGTAGAGTATGTAGCATGGTATGCCTTCTGGACCCATTTTCTTGCTAATATTCCAGTTTTTCCTTTAATCAGATGAGTTTCCATGAGGCACAATATTGGTGGTTTATGAGTAAGGGCATATTGCACAATGGCCGCTCTCCTGCCCCTATCTGCTAAGCCTCTAACATTCCAACTCAGGACTCTAAGCATTCCCGCCATATATGTTTAGTACTGTACAGAACTGAACTCTTGTCTTGCCACCCCCTGCCCTCTACCACCTAAGCACCCCTTTAATCTTACTGTTAACCCCCCTTCTTCAAACAACCACCCTCTTTCCCCCATACCACCCCCTGTTAACTTCTTTATGTTTGAGAGTGGGTAATAAACTCGGCCTAGCCTTCTACCAACATTAAGTCTTCTCCTGCCTTGTAGAAAAATCTCATGAAAGGTTATACAAACACAATAAAACCGTTGCACCCCCTCTGCCCATCATGTCTTAAGACTCCAGCAGCAAAAACAGTAACATGTACAAGCCAAGCATCTCGCCATCTTCAACAATCTCCAGACTCTCGCACTCGTCTGCTGTTTCGCTCAATCCACTCAATGGCTTCTTCTGGGGACTGGAAAAAATGCACTTTCCCTAATGCCACAAGCCTCAATTTGGCCGGATATAGCATGGAATATTGAAGTCATGGTCCTCTCAGTCTTTTCTTTACTTCCACAAAACGCATACACATTTTTTGCACCGCAGCCTAGTAATCCGAATAAAATGAAACATTTTGCCCCTCAATGGTCAGGTCTTTAATGTTCCCGGCTTACCTAAGAATGGTATCTCTGTCCCGATAGCCAGGATGGTACGAGGAGCTGCCCCAGGAGGCTGGGGTCTCATAGGCACTCTATGCGCTCTCTACACAGCAAATACTTTTGGCAAATTTTCCACGCTAAATTTTGATAATAGCCAGTACTCAGTAAAAGTGGGGTTTGATCCCTCCGCTTTTTCCGGAACTCCCACTATCCTGACGTTATCCTGCCTTGAATCGTCATTTTAGCATACTGTTTTTGGGCTTTCTGCAGTTTTGCTATCTGGTCCTCATCAGTGCTCACCCGTTCCTCCACTTCACCAGTACGCACCTCGGCTTTCTGCATGGCTGCTCCTATACTGACCATCTATGATTGTATGCCATTAACCTGCTGGGTTATGGTTGTGAGGGATTGCTTACAAAAGGACACTACTGCAAAGGCTGCTTTCACATTATGATTTTCTGGGAACCGTGACTGTCTGTTGTAAAACGGACCTCCACGGATCCAATTTGGCCCCCACATATCTCTATGGGCGACAGATCGGATCGGATTTGGCCTAATTGCCATCCGATTTGTGTGAGATCCGATTCTGTCTGATTTTTTGCTGTACCCAAAGTCGGAGACTGCTACGATTTTGGACACAGTGGATCAAATCGGACCGAATCAGATCCGACCCGATCCGCGACCATTAACACGGGGGTCTAAGGAGCAAGGGTCCGAGGAAACAGCTGATCGTTCCTCGGACCCAATATTAGTGTACTGAGCATGCTCCACACTAACACTGCTCTTTCCCAAGTAATTTCACTTCCGCAATGTATATATATACATTGCGGAAGTGAAATTACATGGGAAAGCAAGTGTTAAAAATAAAAAATATATATGCTCACCTCTCCGGCGTGATCTTCCAGCTTGAGGACCTAGCTGGGCGGGGCTAACCGATCAGCTGATCGGTCACATGACTAGTTACTGCGGTACCTGCGGTCATGTGACCGATCATCTGATCGGGTAGCCTCCCTCTCCGGCTTCGGGGACTCGCTGCCTCCTGTGGTTCAACACGGCTTCCGACATTGCCTGAATCGCTCCCTTCGGCTCCTGAAGGCTCGAGCACCGGGCACAGGTATTTCCCGGGCTCAGCAGCGCAGCGGTCACGGTTTTAGAAGCGGTTGCAGGCGGGAGAGCTCGGGACCGCGACCGCTCACATCGCTGGCTAGGCCAAGCCCCACAATTCTGGCACTTAGAAAATAAATAATAAAATATATATTTATTCAATTCCGACACTTAGAAAATAATAATACATCATTTTTGTTATTCAATTCTGACACTTAGAAATTACTGTAAATAATAAAATATATTTTTTATTAATTCTGACACTTAGAAAATAAACAGTAAAACATATTTTCTCATTCAATTCTGACACTTACAAATTGAATTTAAAAAAATAATAGTTTTATTTAATTTTGACACTTAGAGTTGATAAAAAAAAGTGTTTTATTATTTGTTTTCTAACACTTAGAAAATAAATAATAGAATATTTCTTTTTTTTTTATCAATTCTGACAGAAAATAAATAATTAAGCATTTTTTGTTATTCAATTCTGACACTTAGAATCACAGAAAAAAACATTACGGTAAATAACAAAGCGTAATGGTGTTGAATTCTGACACTTTGAAATTAAATAATAAAATGTTAATTGATTTTACGTTTTTGCCTTTCCGGCTATTTCCTGGGTAAAATGCTGTGATATTTACTAACCAGTCACCAGGGCTGACCTAATGTTGGATAGTTCCGTGTGTCGTACCGTCCCTTGGTAGACAGATCCATGTAATAAGATCACCCGTAAACCTTCATTTCCAAACTGAATAACCTCAAGTTTAATAACCTGTCTTCTGCAGTCGTGTCCCCCCCCCCTTCCGTCCTCTAATAACCTGTCTTCTGCAGTCGTGTCCCCCCCCCTTCCGTCCTCTAATAACCTGTCTTCTGCAGTCGTGTGTCCCCCCCCCCCTTCCATCCTCTAATAACCTGTCTTCTGCAGTCGTGTGTCCCCCCCTTCCGTCCTCTAATAACCTGTCTTCTGCAGTCATGTCCCCCCCCCTTCCGTCCTCTAATAACCTGTCTTCTGCAGTCGTGTCCCCCCCCCTTCCGTCCTCTAATAACCTGTCTTCTGCAGTCGTGTCCCCCCCCTCCGTCCTCTAATAACCTGTCTCCTGCAGTCGTGTGTCCCCCCCCCTTCCGTCCTCTAATAACCTGTCTTCTGCAGTCGTGTCCCCCCCTTCCGTCCTCTAATAACCTGTCTTCTGCAGTCGTGTCCCCCCCCCCTTCCGTCCTCTAATAACCTGTCTTCTGCAGTCGTGTCCCCCCCCTTCCGTCCTCTAATAACCTGTCTTCTGCAGTCGTGTCCCCCCCCTTCCGTCCTCTAATAACCTGTCTTCTGCAGTCGTGTCCCCCCCCCCCTTCAGTCCTCTAATAACCTGTCTTCTGCAGTCGTGTCCCCCCCCTTCCGTCCTCTAATAACCTGTCTTCTGCAGTCGTGTCCCCCCCCTTCCGTCCTCTAATAACCTGTCTTCTGCAGTCGTGTCCCCCCCCCCTTCCGTCCTCTAATAACCTGTCTTCTGCAGTCGTGTCCCCCTCCCTTCCGTCCTCTAATAACCTGTCTTCTGCAGTCGTGTCCCCCCCCTTCCGTCCTCTAATAACCTGTCTTCTGCAGTCGTGTCCCCCCCCTTCCGTCCTCTAATAACCTGTCTTCTGCAGTCGTGTCCCCCCCCCCTTCCGTCCTCTAATAACCTGTCTTCTGCAGTCGTGTCCCCCTCCCTTCCGTCCTCTAATAACCTGTCTTCTGTAGTCGTGTCCCCCCCCTTCCGTCCTCTAATAACCTGTCTTCTGCAGTCGTGTCCCCCCCCCCTTCCGTCCTCTAATAACCTTGGTCACTCTTCTCTGCACCCGCTCTAGTTCAGCAATGTCGTTCTTATGCACCGGAGGCCAAAACTGTACCCGGTGTTCTACATTGGGGCACACTAGTGACTTGTATATTATGTTCTCCTCATGAGCATCTATGCCTTATTTAATGCATCCCATTATTTTATTAGCTTTGGAACTCACTAAATGTGAGTTTGCCGTCCACCCATACACCCAGGTCTGTTTCACTTTTATCCGGTGTTTTACAATTGAATACACCGGCTATCTATCACTACCTGTCCCTACACCCTGCTAGCTCATCCCTCTCTAACCTAAACCTGCACTATAAAGCTTCTGAAAAGTGATTTAATAACTTACATCCAGTCTACACCTGTAGACTGACATGGGCGGTCTGCGACGCTCCAGTCTCCCTACTCGCCGGCACTTGGCACGCCCCGCTGGGCGTCACCATTCCGTCGCCTGTGTTGATATTCCCGCCATATAGAAGCACCCTTTGTTTCTTATTACTGAGCCAAGTCCCATTAGTATCATTTGATGTCCTTTTTTGAGGCACTGTATCATACACATATCTGATATTTCCTTGTGTCATACCTTCTCTCTCTCTGCCATTCAGTGTTGAGATAAAACATACCATACAGTGCCGACAATTCATCATCACACTGGTGCACCCAAAGACTTCCACAGCGAGTCTCATCCGGCACACGGAGGAATCCAGCGCATGCTGTGATGTCAAATTGTCCTTAAAGGGATTTTCCCAAGAACAAAGTTAATTTAAAAGTTGATTTTAATCAATAGTCACGACTACTTAGGCACCACCGCGTTAAATGTGAGTAATTTGGCTGGACTCGGATGCATTGTCATCGGTGGTGACCTGCACTGTTGGCCCTTTTTATAATATCCAATTCCTAAAATTCTTGGCCTGAATATAGACCTCCCCTGCCAGCTCTAGCTATTCCTCCAAATTGCATATTTCTATGGGTAATCCATGTTGATGGTCGCGGTCTGTGTGTCGCATCCATGACTGGATCTAGTTGATCATTCCTCCCTTGTTATATCACCAAGTGCTGACTATCTTTACTTTTCATTGTTTCATAGCTTTCAAGGTTGAACGTAGACTTAAGTCTATTAAGTTCAACCTATGACAGGTTGATCCAGAGGAAGGCAGAAACCCCATGGGGCAAACACTAAGCTCCATATTAGGGGGAAAACTCCTTCTGACACTACATATGGCATTCAGACTGGTTCCCTGGATCAACGCTCTATCAAAGGAGCTGGAGCCACTTTAATCTGTAATATTCTATTTTTTGAGTTCTAGTAGTGAATCAACCATTACACCATCATACAGCAGAGTTCCATAGTCTCACTGCTCTTACAGTAAAGGATCCATAGTCTCACTGCTCTTACAGTAAAGAATACATAGTGTCACTGCTCTTACAGTAAAGAATCCATAGTCTCACTGCTCTTACAGTAAAGAATCCACAGTCTCACTGCTCTTACAGTAAAGAATCCATAGTCTCACTGCTCTTACAGTAAAGAATCCATAGTCTCACTGCTCTTACAGTAAAGAATCCATAGTCTCACTGCTCTTACAGTAAAGAATCCATAGCATCGCTGCTCATACAGTAAATCCATAGTCTCACTGCTCTAACAGTAAAGAATCCATAGTGTCACTGTTCTTACTGTAAAGAATCCATAGTCTCACTGCTCGTACAGTAAAGAATCCATAGTGTCACTGTTCTTACTGTAAAGAATACAGTGTCACTGCTCGTACAGTGAAGAATCCATAGTGTCACTGTTCTTACAGTAAAGAATCCATAGTCACTGCTCATACAGTAAAGACTCCATAGACTCATTGCTCGTACAGTAAGGAATCCATAGTCGCACTGCTCTTACAGTAAAGACTCCATAGACTCATTGCTCGTACAGTAAGGAATCCATAGTGTCACTGCTCTTACAGTAAAGAATCCATAGTGTCACTGCTCATACAGTAAAGAATCCATAGTCTCACTGCTCATACAGTAAAGAATCCATAGTCTCACTGCTCATACAGTAAAGAATCCATAGTCTCACTGCTCATACAGTAAAGAATCCATAGTCTCACTGCTCTTACAGTAAAGAATCCATAGTCTCACTGCTCATACAGTAAAGAATCCATAGTCTCACTGCTCTTACAATAAAGAATCCATAGTCTCACTGCTCTTACAGTAAAGAATCCATAGTCTCACTGCTCTTACAGTAAAGAATCCATAGTGTCACTGCTCTTACAGTAAAGAATCCATAGTGTCACTGCTCATACAGTAAAGAATCCATAGTCTCACTGCTCATACAGTAAAGAATCCATAGTCTCACTGCTCATACAGTAAAGAATCCATAGTCTCACTGCTCATACAGTAAAGAATCCATAGTCTTACTGCTCTTACAGTAAAGAATCTATAGTCTCACTGCTCATACAGTAAAGAATCCATAGTCTCACTGCTCATACAGTAAAGAATCCATAGTCTCACTGCTCTTACAGTAAAGAATCTATAGTCTCACTGCTCATACAGTAAAGAATCCATAGTCTCACTGCTCATACAGTAAAGAATCCATAGTCTCACTGCTCTTACAATAAAGAATCCATAGTGTCACTGCTCTTACAGTAAAGAATCCATAGTCTCACTGCTCTTACAGTAAAGACTCCATAGTCTCACTGCTCTTACAGTAAAGACTCCATAGTCTCACTGCTCTTACAGTAAAGAACATTATATCCACAGCACTAAAAAGATAGAAAGCAAAGTGAATAGTCTACAACGGTCTTGTTTTTTGAAGAATGAAATCAATCCAGACATGTCACTGAAAACAAAGATCACCAAGCTACGACTTGTCTACACATCATACCAAGAGAGGAATCACTGGAGAAGGACATCATGGTCAGAAGAATAGAAGTAGCAAGGTGCCGAGGAAGACCAGCAACCCATCAAGATAACGGCAGAGAAAACCCTGATGGACCTATCTAGGCTTGGAAAAGACTCTGGTGGACCCATCTAGGTTTTTAGAAGACCCTGGTGGACCAATGTAGGCTTGGAGAAGACCCTGGTGGACTCATTTAGGCTTGGAGAAGACCCTGGTGGACCCATGTAGGGTTGGAGAAGACCCTGGTGGGCTCATTTAGGCTTGGAGAAGACCCTGGTGGACCCATGTAGGCTTTAAGAAGGCCCTGGTGGAGCCATGTAGGCTTGGAGAAAACCCTGGCGGACCTATGTAGGCTTGAAGAAAACCCTGGTGGACCTATGTAGGCTTGGAGAAGACCCTGGTAGACCTATGTAGGCTTGAAGAAAACCCTGGTGGACCCATCTAGGCTTGGAGAAGACCCTGGTGGACCCATCTATGCTTGTAGAAGACTTTGGTGGACCCATTTAGGCTTGAAAAAGACCCTGGTGGACCCATTTACACTTGGAGAAGACCCTGGTGGACCCATTTAGGCTTGAAGAAGACCCTGTTGGAGCCATGTAGACTAGAAGAAGACCCTGGTGAACTCATCTAGGCTTGGAGAAGACCCTGGTTAACCAATCTAGGCTTGGAGAAGACCCTGGTTGACCAATCTAGGCTGTACAAGATCAGTCATTCTACAGAGCGTATGATAGGGTGATTTATCTGATAAGGTATGTTACAAATTTTCTTATTTTCAGGTGTGTTATAACAATACGGAAGAAATAAATTATACTAATGGTTACTCTTTAAACTAAGTAAAACAAAATTGCATATAGGAACTTTAACAAGTTTGTGATATGACCTAATATTCTGGTTCCTGCTGTCAGTCCTGTTTCCCGGTAGTTTCACTCATGATCCTGCGCTCTAGGTTGGACGACGTTTCCTTGCCCAGCACACGACCAGTCAGTCCTGTATGTGAAGGGGCTGGCCGACTGCTGAGTTAAATAACTAAGTCAACCCTTCAGTAGAGATGAGTGAGCACTACCATGCTCGGTACTCTCAATGAGCAGTTGCTGGTCCGACGGCTGCCACTCGAAGACCCGAGTATAAGGGAAGTCAATGGGGAACATGAGTATTTTTCTGAGAAATCTGGAAAAATGCTCTCAAGTTCCCCATTAACTTTCATTATACTTTGGGTACTTGAGTCGTGCCCGTCCAAGCACCAATTACTCATTACGAGTACTGAACACCTGGGCATGGTATTGTTGACTTATCACTACATGGTAATGGATTCCTACAATAGGTCATCAATAACAGATTGGTGCGGGAGCGGCACACAGCGCTCCCACCAATCAGCTGTTCCTGGTGCTGCCACTGGCCGGTTGACATCAGTTGGGTAGCTGCACAGTACAGCTCCATCAACTGTATAGTGGCCAGAGCCGGCTATTGCCCATCCGCCCCTAATCGAATGATAGAACCGTTCTGTTCCACTACACAACTGACCACATCCAGCCGCCGTCGGCATTGGGAACAGGTGTCCCGCAAGGATGCCACATGTCACAACCAGACTGATATCATTGATGATCTACCCAAAAGGATAAGTCGTCAATATAAAAGTAGTGGACAACCCCTTTAAGGATATGTTGATAGAACGCACCCCGTGTCAAGCGTAGGACCGGCAGTGTGTCGCAATGTCCTGATAATTGGGGCAGCTGGAGTATTGGAATTGTAAGTCAGAAGAAGCTAACACAACAAGGTCTGACCCATCACCCTCTGTTCTGTATACGTGAAAAACATTCCCCGTCCCCGCACGAGCATTCATTACCCCGTCCGGGATACTTCAGCACAGATTTGTTCCGTGGCTTCCTAAGGTGGGACCCCCCGGCGTGAGGAGGAGGGCAGCCAAAGGACTAGACTCCAAACCCTGACCTGGAGAAGTGACAGCGCTCGGTGCCATCAATTTCAGCCCCTTCTTCTGTCCCGAGATGAAATCTCATCTTTATCCTTTTTTTTTCTGCTGATTATAATTCCACAATATTAACCTGCAATGTCATGAGAAGGATATTCCGATGTGAAGCCAGCGGAGAGGTCAGGGCCTTGGCTGCAGCTAATATGGGAGCCTGTGCCATTTATCCATCATATCTCGTAGTATGGGATAGGGGAACGGAGAGAAGAATTTGCTTTGATGTGCACCTTTGGTGGCTTTTGTTGGAATTTGCACCGCTGCGATGTAGATGTTTCACGTTCCGGCTCATCGTGATCACAGACCTCGCTGCATCCTGTTTGAATTAATAGATAAAAATGAATCATCCTTGGTGAAGCCAAGAGATCTAATGGGATCGCTCTCCCAGTATCATCAGGACATTGGTCTGCACTCAGGAGAACAGCAAGTTTGCCCCAAAATATTACCACCGGCCCTCTGGGATGGGGATCAACGTTTCCATCACTTCTCCAGTTACTCTTTCATCATTGGTATGGGGTCAGAGTCTCATCCTAGGTCAGGTTAGAAAACAACAACACCAATGGTGAGTAGCCCGGTACCTGGGAACCCTTCAGATGGACGGCCATACATGTAATTCAAGGTTATCTTGAGTCCAACAGAGGCACTGGCTCCTAGAGTGGGTGCAGAGCGGAAACCCCCTCTAATAGGCCACAATAATGAGGGATATCTTCATGAGACAATACCTTTTAGGGTATGTACCCACAGGACGTTTTTGCTGCGGTTTCTGCCTGCGGTTTACCATTGGTTTTATGGTAATTTATGCTAATTTGTTCCTGTGGTTTGGATTCCCAGCAAAACCAATGTGTTTCACAGAAATGCTGTGCCCACACATTGGTTTTGCAAGTGTCAAGAACTGTCAAACCCCTGCGGTTTTAGTGCAGATGGGAAAGAATTGACTTGTTAATTATTTTCCTGCGTTTTTGCTAAAGTCAATGGAAAAAACGCAGGAAAAACGCACAAAAAACGCACATAAAACGTGCAAAAAACGCAGACAAGTTCATAGCTAATCTCCTGTCAAGGACTCTAGGATCCTCAGGTTTTGCTGCGTTCAGGACTGCTTAAAAAACGTCCTGTGGGCACATACCCTAAAGGTGCTAATAGACTGACTAACGTGTATGTGCTAGTTAATTCTCCACCAATGTTGAGAGATAACATCTCTATATACAGTAAATAGCACAGGATCCACCATTCACAATAGGTGATGTCACAGCTCACCTCCTCCTGTACAATGACTGATAACACCTCTATATACAGTAGATAACACAGGATCCACCATTCACAATAGGTGATGTCACAGCTCACCTCCTCCTGTACAATGACTGATAACACCTCTATATACAGTAGATAACACAGGATTCACCATTCACAATAGGTGATATCACAGCTCACCTCCTCCTGTACAATGACTGATAACACCTCTATATACAGTAGATAACACAGGATCCACCATTCACAATAGGTGATATCACAGCTCACCTCCTCCTGTACAATGACTGATAACACCTCTATATACAGTAGATAACACAGGATCCACCATTCACAATAGGTGATATCACAGCTCACCTCCTCCTCCTGTACAATGACTGATAACACCTCTATATACAGTAGATAACACAGGATCCACCATTCACAATAGATGATATCACAGCTCACCTCCTCCTCCTGTACAGTGACTGATAACACCTCTATATACAGTAGATAACACAGGCTCCACCATTCACAATAGATGATATCACAGCTCACCTCCTCCTCCTGTACAATGACTGATAACTCCTCTATATACAGTAGATAACACAGGATCCACCATTCACAATAGATGATATCACAGCTCACCTCCTCCTGTACAATGACTGATAACTCCTCTATATACAGTAGATAACACAGGATCCACCATTCACAATAGGTGATATCACAGCTCACCTCCTCCTCCTGTACAGTGACTGATAACACCTCTATATACAGTAGATAACACAGGATCCACCATTCACAATAGGTGATGTCACAGCTCACCTCCTCCTCCTGTACAATGACTGATAACACCTCTATATACAGTAAATAGCACAGGATCCACCATTCACAATAGGTGATATCACAGCTCACCTCCTCCCCCTCATGTGTACAGTATACAGGCCACTTGTTCCCCACTGACCTCTATGTCCTGAATATCTCCCGTTGTATCCCGTATGTAGATCTCGGCCGCGGTTCCATTATACGATGGGTTCACATGCGCCTCGCTTCTCTTTGAATAGAATTATAGCCTAAAATTAGTATTCGGCTCGTCCTGTGAAGGTAATCACCCAGAAAATACACTTCGTTAGCTATGAAGAAAATTAATTAATGAAAAAGTAATGACACAAAAGATTTATGGGAGCAGATAACTGCGATCACAAAGGGACGGGGAATTACGGAGGCAGAATTAGGACATAACCAATGTGCCGTCATGTGTGAGAATTAGTGTTTATATTCTGTATGTTCTTTTTTTTGTATTTTTCTCTATTATTTTGTATTGTATGTTTTATTTTTAGATTTTTTCTTTTTAATCTTTCGTGTTCATTCTTTATTTTTTTTCGTCCGTTTCGCCATTTTTTCATTCCAACTTTCATTATTTAGTAGGTTTGGATTTTGCCAAAAAGGCCCATCCTTTGTTCTTTAATGTGTCACATAAATAATGGGTTTATTGTGGTTATGGGTAATTAATAATAGATTGTTCTAGAGCGAACTCTTGTCCTGGCTGATGTGATTGATTGGACGGATCCTTCCTATTCCGGTTCTGTTTGGTAATCTCTGACCCTGCCGCTCATCCAGAATATTATTTAATGGTGGCTATAGCCAAAGATAATGGCAAATGTATCAGTATCAAACAAAAAATGAACAAGAAGAATCTTTTCCAAGTAGGTAGCTAAAATAATCCTTCTCCCACGCGCCATCCATTGCTCTGCTCGCTTGTTTCCTCTAGGATTTAAAGCAAATGTATAGATCTCCCAAGTGGTGATCCTCTCGCATTTTCTCCGCCATTTTTCTTTTCCAAAGATCTGATGCCACACAGACGCTCTGTAGCTGCACCTCTAAATAGCTGGTTCCTGTACAGACTAGTACTCCAACTGCTACACCTCTAAATAGCTGGTTCCTGTACAGACTAGTTCTCCAACTGCTACATCTCTAAATAGCTGGTTCCTGTACAGACTAGTACTCCAACTGCTACATCTCTAAATAGCTAGTTCCTGTACAGACTAGTACTCCAACTGCTACATCTCTAAATAGCTGGTTCCTGTACAGACTAGTACTCCAACTGCTACATCTCTAAATAGCTGGTTCCTGTACAGACTAGTACTCCAACTGCTACATTTCTAAATAGCTGGTTCCTGTACAGACTAGTACTCCAACTGCTACACCTCTAAATAGCTGGTTCCTGTACAGACTAGTACTCCAACTGCTACACCTCTAAATAGCTGGTTCCTGTACAGACTAGTATTCCAACTGCACATTGCCTGAAGGCACCTGTACAGATATGAGTGTCCCTAATCGCAGTACTTGATGATGACTGCCCAGGTCTCGCTACCTGATGATCCGTCAAGAATTTCCTGTTTCTCCTAAGGAGCAAGGGGCAAGTTTCGTAGGGCAACAACAGAAAAAGGACAAGCATACAGAGGTAGCTAATATCAATGTGACCGTGTGCAAACAGGGATAGGGTACAACTGAGCTGTCCCTCCAGCAAGGAAACCCTAGACTAATCCCTGTCCCCAAAATTACCCCTGAAGGTGAGGATGCTCGGATCTGTTACCATACTAGGCTCCTGGATTGGATTCACCTAAATGTCTTCTCCCCCCCCCCCATCCCCCAAAGGCAGAGCAGAGAAGCATACAGACGACCCAGTCTAGGCAACAGATATAGCAGGGTTATAGCAAATCACCAAATAAAAGCTTCACTGCTGCCAGAGCAATAACACCACAGCTGAACAACAGGGAATTACACATGTTCCATCACCGGCATGGAGCTGAACAACAGCAAGGTTCACAAGAGGGAAGTACACAAGGTCTATCATCGCCATGGAGTAGGGTCACTTAGCGATCAGGCCCCTGCTGTGAGGTCGCTGATCGCTGCAAAGTGCTCTGGGTCATTTTTTGATCATTGGTTTCCCGCTGGTCAGCACGCATCACTGCGTGTGACAGCGAGGAACCAGCAATCAGTGACATCTTGACTGGCATGGTCTGCGGCTTGATCTCATAGTTGGGGCTTTAGGTTTTGGACGGCGTGATCTGCAGCTTGATGTCATAGTCGAGGCTTTAGGTCTTGATTGGTGTGGTCTGCAGCTTGACCTCATAGTCGCGGGTTTAGGTCTTGATCGGCGTGTTCTATGGCTTAACCTAATAGTCGGGGCCTTAGGTCTTGACTGGCATGGTCTGCCGCTTGATCTCTTAGTTGGGGCATTAGGTCTTGACTGGCATGGTCTGAGCATTGATCTTATAGTTGGGGCTTTAGGTCTAGAATGGCATGGTCTGAGCATTGATCTCATAGTTGGCGCTTTAGGTCTAGACTGGCATGGTCTGCGGCTTGACCTCATAGTCGGGGCCTTACGTCTTGACTGGCATGGTCTGCGGTTTGACCTCATAGTTGGGGCTTTAGGTCTAGACTGGCATGGTCTGCGGTTTGACCTCATAGTTGGGGCTTTAGGTCTAGACTGGCATGGTCTGCGGCTTGACCTCATAGTCGGGGCCTTACGTCTTGACTGGCATGGTCTGCGGCTTGACCTCATAGTTGGGGCTTTAGGTCTTGACTGGCATGGTCTGCGGTTTGACCTCATAGTTGGGGCTTTAGGTCTAGACTGGCATGGTCTGCGGCTTGACCTCATAGTCGGGGCCTTACGTCTTGACTGGCATGGTCTGCGGTTTGACCTCATAGTTGGGGCTTTAGGTCTAGACTGGCATGGTCTGCGGCTTGACCTCATAGTCGGGGCCTTACGTCTTGACTGGCATGGTCTGCGGCTTGACCTCATAGTCGGGCCTTTAGGTCTTGACTGGCATGGTCTGCGGCTTGATCTCATAGTCGGGGCCTTACGTCTTGACTGGCGAAGTCTGCAGCTTTACCACGTAGTCGTGACTTTGGAAATTGATTGGCAAAGTGTGTGTCTTGAACTCATAATCAGATCCAGAGGGGTATTGCTTGAGGACGATACAATTTCAGCCTCCTAGATACATCCATGTACTTAGACGACTTGTCAGCCAGGTTGTATATTCTCCACAGTCCTATTAGTAGTTCTGTTCTCTTCTCGCTTTTGGCACCATCTCCCCCTCTCCTCTGACTTTAATATTTAGGCCTTCACCAGACCTGGTGCTCTCCGGAGATTCTTCCCTCAAGGAAACAGGTTCTGAGCAATGTATTTAAACAGTAAAGAGTGATGATGTGCCTTCAGCAACATTATTAGATTTACACGTAGATACTGCCGATTGTTCCTCCTCCCTTACATCACCACCACAAGGCATCGCACAACAATGACACGTGGGTAGATGGATGGCGGTGGCTCTTGGCACGAGTCCTCGGGGAATGAGCATTCTAAGTCTTTTTCTGTACTTTTTGCCAGTTGCTGAACGAGACATTGAGCTGCTGATTGTCTCATAAATGAGCGACCTGGCGAAACACTTGTATCCCGAGTGTGAAGGAAGCCGGCACTTGACTTAAAAAGGAACATGAACGGGCCGTGAATATTCTTATCTTCTGCCTCATTTCCGCCCGGTAGGAAGGTTGTGCCGTCGCTGCTGGGAAAGTTCTTTTTTAATATCATACGTGCAGCATTTTCCAGAACTGACCCTCGATATCACATCAGTCAACACCTCTTTTCATTTTACTTATAAACAATGGGTGAATGAGATCACAGAATGTGCCAGAGCTGGAGGAGAATCCAGATATTTCCTCTGTAGAGCGAGAAAGGTCCACGATTGCACCGAGCCGGCGTGAAACATTCATTGCTACTGCGAGGGCAAACCTCTCGGTGATCATCCTGACAACGTGAAGGTCTTTACTTCTAATTCTAGACTTCTGTTATGGATGTGGTATAGCAGAGGAAATCTGGGTATCTAGTCTGGCCATAGACTGGGGACCGTGGGCAGCCCTGTACCCAGAGGTACCTCAGATGGCGAGGAGGTCTGGGCCACCACCCTTGTCCTCAACCAGTCCTGTGCTACTCCCTCTCATCCCCCACCACGGACAATGATAAGCAGCAAGTGCAAAGGCATCTTCAGCTCACACGGTCAAAGGTAGAGTGGAACTCTATTTGCAAGTCTGTGCACTGCGGAGAGACATTCTATTGTACGGCAGAACTTCCTATGAGAACTATTAAAGGGATTGTTTCTTGCGGACAACCCCACTTTATATAACTTATTAAAGGGAATGTCCTTCACTTGTAGTGCAAAATGAAAGCAACTGTGTCCATCCGGCAACAGTCCACCAAACCTACTTTGAAGTGTATTTATATATGTTATAAGGTAACTTGCCAAGAGAACTGATTTTGGAGATCCAGACCACACAAAAGTGGAAAGGTCATGCAAACCCCGGCCAAAAATGGAACGTTTGGGGGCTTTTCTGAAACCGTATCTGCAAATGTCCCAAATTTGGTGCTTTAAATGTTATGTTTGTATTGGAGGAGATAATATAACTAAACAGAGATCCTTGTCACGTATTGACTGCTTTGCAGTCCTGGAGTGTTGCTGCTGTGCTATTAAATGGAGGTTTTTTTCCTTAGTCTGTGTGCAGCTCTGCAGGTGGAGGGATGAGTCATAGCTCAAGTGGAGGTGGAGGGGTGTGTCTTAGTATTCAGATCTACACTCCCCCAGCCTTCATATAGCTCCACTTCCCTCTACTAGGTGTCATAGATTGAGTTCAGTCTCATCTAGGTTCCATGCTGTGCAGATGTGCTGCTGGAGCAGCTGCTGTTCCCATCCTTTGGAGTTGTGTTCTTTTCCTGGTCCGTGGGTGGAGGTAGGGCTATAAGCAGAGAGCAGGTTGAGGAGATGAGGGAAAGGGTGGTGGCCTGAACCTCCTCACCTTCAGAGGTATCTTTGGGAACAGACCTAGTCAGGGACCCCAAGTCCAGGGCCAGACTAGCCTCCCAGTTGCCTTTGCCCGTTATCCCTTCCTGCTTCATTACCCTCATCCGCTCCATGTGTGAAATTCCTAAAATAAGCTACTTAGGCCACATTTAGAAAAAAACTATACCATTGGTCACAAATATTTTGCTGTCATGGAAGAAAATCGGGGCGGACATATTGTATGTTCAAAGGATTGTGGGAGAGCCATTATTTGAGACCATGTGGTCCTGCTAGGTCTGAACCCACCTCCTGAATAGACTGGGGTAGGCATTTTCATAGGCAGTGCCCAATGCCAAGCAGCAACTGCAAAGTCACATGTATTATAGGAGCAAGATAGAAACACATGATTGAAAAAGGACCTGTCACCAGCACAAAAGTATCCGATGGTTTCACATATTTGCTCCCACGAGTATTCCGCTTCTTCCCTATTTTTTTTTTATTTTTTAATCCACCATACAGCTCCAAAGATATGGACCTTTTTAGTTCTGATTTTTCATGTCTTAATCGAGGGGGCTTATCTCACTTGATCCTCAGGGGCGTGTCTTTAGGCCTGTTGTTAAAGTTCATAGAAATTAGCACTAGACAAAAAGGCCTGTATCTCTGGACCCATATGGCGGATTTAAAAAAAGGAATAAGCCAAATACTCCGGATAGTGTCAGTAATAAAATAAGACCAAACAATGGACACTTTTAACAGTTTATTTTTAAGTGTTATATTAAAGTTGCAGCCCACCCAGAATACCCTTACCACACCCTTTTCTTGGGTTGGTACCTTGTAGAAACAGATCTAGCTAATATCGTGGAGGGAGTCATAAAGGTTTTCTCTGTATGCACTAATGCACTCACATTATGGCAGTATGTGTATACGGTGGAGTCCAGGGTACATAGTACAGACTCATAGGGGCTTCATGTGCCAATGTGGTTGCCACAGTAGTATTTAAGGTCATTGGTACTAATGCCAAGTCTGAGGTAAATTGAGGTACCACTCCTGAAGCAGACACACACTGCCTGAACTCTGATCAGAAGCCTTGGCACAAGAAGGTCTGACTTAGGCTGTGACAGATTCTGGTTAGAGGGAGGGGTTAGCAGTAGTGGGTAGTAGGGAGGGATGGCAACAGGAGTTAGTGAGAGTCAGTGAAAGACAGCAGAAGTCTTCCATCGGCTTCAAGGCTGAGCAGCAGCTCAAGCTGCAGGAGGGGTAACAGGATCCCTAGCTGCCAGGTCTTCATGACTGGCAGTGAATTGGAAGCTACTGAGCTTCAAGCACTGTCCGGGGTACAGCAACGATGAAAGAACTAGAAAGCCGGGGTGGGTCTGGCTGGAAGTCAGCCACAACGGAAAGCTACAGGCACCTACAACCTCATCCCAAGGAGAAGTAAGCTGGTAGGCCATATACCGTCCAGCAGAGAGGTCCTGAACAAGAGACTGCCTCCTTGCCTTATTCCTACTACTTCTCTGCACTCCTTGAACTCCCATCACCTTCCACATCATCCTACACCGCCAGGGGTCTGCCCTGGCTGAGTAGGGTACACCACCTACCTGCAAATACATCTATCCCCTGGGAAAAACTACATGCAGCACCGGCCATCCGTGGCTGGATACCTCATGTGGCGTCACAAACTTTACAAACTATCGTATACCCCTTTATCAAATGTTGGCCAGGGTCTGCCCTGCTGCCGAGTATCCTGGTCCTTAGTGCGATACACCACCTTACCAAGGCTCGGTCATTTTACCGCTTTCTCCTTATTCGTGGACCTCCCTTTACGGGAAGTCAGAATGTTCTAGACCTTGTTTGTGAAGCGGCGGACACTTCCACCATCCTTCTTCTTACCGCAATCAGGCGTCTTTGTAGCCTTATTAATCCTGTTCCTGTTTACCCTCTGATGCTGAGAATGAATTTACAAGCACCCGGGCAGGAGAAGCCACAATACAAGGAGAAAACAAGGAACGTCTGTGTTATTTCTGACCCCTGGCATCCGATAGACAATTACATTTCCAGGGAATATCGGAGCTGGACGTATAGATAAGAGTCCACAGAGAAGACGTCTCTCAACGCCCTGGGGACCCCCGTTATTGTAGGGGTGACAGTAGCTGAGTGCAAATGAGATGCCGACCGAATGTTCACAGCGAGGAACAAGGGGCTTGGAAGCCAAACAATCAGTTCATTAATGAAAGGATGGAAAAAAAATGTGGCCAATGCTAAGCAACTGAGAAGAAGAAAGGCCGGGGGCAAGGGAAGGATGCTTTCTGGTCCTCGGCCAACGAGACATGGGAGAATCATTACTTCATTACATGGAGTGTCCCGGGGAAAGAACAAACATGCGGCCGAGTAGAGAACAAACATGCAGTGCGTTATACTGTCATTTGTTCTGCCAGAGAAGGAGGGCATGGCCGCCACGTCCCGGGCGTGTAGAGTCGTCCGCTCGTTTATCCATCAAAAGCTTCAGAAGAGAGGCGAAACTCGGGATAGAAATGGATCCATGATGCGTAGAGTCTTCAAAGGGGCAAATATCGCCCAATTCTTATCGCTACCTGTAGGAGTTAACGTCCATTTCTGTTGCTAGCAAAGCTCCTCAGATCTCTTCCCAGGTGTGGCTACTTTGTGATCACTCATAAAAATTGCATATACATAAAACCCTGCAAACTCACAAAGAAAACTTAAAAACTATAGTGCACAGTTCAAAAGGGAGGAAGGAAGACATATTCCCTGTATACAATTCTCCCTCCTCACCTCTACCTAACAGCAGGGGTTGTCACCCTAGTCAGCGATACGGCGCCCGCACTCCACGGTGGCTCTCCCTATATATGCCATTGACTGTCCCCATTAGGAGGCCTTGTCTCCTGCACCACATCTCGTATACTCACTGGTCATATCGCCACGAGATGTGGTGGAGGAGACGAGGCCTCCTGATGATCTGGACAAAGCGAAAAGCGTCGAGGCAGAACTAGGGGAAGGGTTCACCCTGGAGACAACGGATAAGATAAGTGCTGTAACGCTATAGTGCCCCATATCTAGGTACACCAGTAGCACTTGGATTGGGTGCTTGTGAGTGTAGAGATAGGCTTAGGCACGAGCCGATGGGAGTGGGGGCGCCATATCATGGTGTAGGGTGCCAACCCCACAGTATTACCAGGGGAAACCACCCATTTTTAACTACTAACTGTATGGTTTCACCTATAGGACGTCCCCTTTATGACATATCTATAGACCTTTGCACTGTTTCATTCTTATAGGGACAGTCAATTGCATATATAGGGAGAGCCACCGTGCAGTGGGGGCGCCATATCACTGACTAGGGTGCCATCCCCCGCTGTTAGGTAGAAGTGAGGAAGGAGAATAGCATACAGGGCCTATGTCTTCCTTCCTCCTCTTTCAACTGTGCACAATAGTTTTTAAGTTTTCTTTGTGAGTTTGCAGTTTGACATAAAGTAAAGGGTTTTATGTATATGCAATTTATATTTCGGTGAGACCACAATATAACCAACTATATGATGAACATACTTTGTGATCACTCCAATCTACTTTATATGCTGCTGATTGAACTCCATTCCTGGACTGGATACCTGAGGTGAAGATGCTACCCGGGAGAAGCTGACTGTTGCCAAGCCGTCTGCTGTCTAGTAGAGTGGCAGCAGGCGTGAAGCTGTTTTGTTGTTTCCCTGTCTGTCTTTCTTTCCCCTCTTGTTGTAAAAAAAATGCAGCGGTTAGGACTAGTGCTCCCACCAGCCATTCCCTATTTAAGGTTAACATCAGGGCCAGTGAGGGACTAGGTATCCTGCTTAACGATGTGGTGAAAGAACTCGTATAGGGATGGTAGGGAGATCAGGGAACAAAGTCTCCTTTCCCCTGTTCCCTACGAGCAGGGCCCTCAGTTGTATATGTCCCCCTGGTGTTTCCTCTGTTGTGTGTAGTACGCTGGACACCATTGGTGTATGCGTCACTGTCAGGCACTGTATCCGGACGCTCCCTAGTCCATGGAGTGACACAATGCTTGGCACTGGATCTACTGATCAAGAGACTGGTTGTCCACCAATATGACTACCATTAAAGTTCACAGGGGGTAGACTCTTAAGGTAAGTTGATTGGAAAGACACAGTCCAACCTTTTGTATGAACATTCATGTTTATTTCATTATTCACAAATCCAAAGGTTCGGGGACACTGAATTCCAAAATTTTATGTCTTTCTTGGCCCCAAAATCTTCTCTTATCATGAGATCTCCATACACTTTACATCATCAACCAATATTGACCAGATCTCTTCTTGAGTAATTGACTAAAGAACAACGGAACCTTCTGAGGAACAAAGATATATCCGGACCCTGCGGTGCCCGAGAAGCCCCACATAGGACAAACCCCAGAAATAAGAAACCGGTCGCCCGTACTTCAGGATTTGTGCAGATTTAAGCACTCGGATCATTACCGATCGGTGATTTATGGCTGCTAATATGTTATCGATGTTATTTTAGGAAATCCCTGGAACTGATTAAAATGTCCCATTGTATGATGGATGGAAAGAAAACATACACATTGATGGTGTTTTCACAATATATGACCCAATGTACAGGAACCAGGAGTTCAAGTTGATGTAACCCTCCACCAGTCCCATCGGGCATCACCTTAGCTCATTGCGTGCCAGGGATTATGTGCATATAACTCATTACATAACACGATATTCGGTAATCCGTTCACATCTATGGAAGAAAAAAGGAACATACTGCACAAAAATATACCACAACTACTGTAATCCTGCCTCTATGTATAAACATATAACTACTATAATAGTGAAAAAAAAAAAACAATGCAAACAAGCCAGCACTAACAGAAGATAGCCTTCAATAAAACTGTTCAGTGCACTTATTCCTTCCAAACTATATATTATAAAATTAAAATATTTGAAAATATATTGATCAATCTTTTGAGCCACCCTGCCACGTCAAGGCAATCTCAATTGGGTGGTTCTACTCTATATATTTTTATTTTAGTTGTGCCATGCGGCCTCCGACATACACATAAAGAGGAGCATAAAAAACTGCATTTACCTGTAGCATCTCAGAGACCCGCACCCATGGGGCCAGACTGGTGCATGTGAATAAAGGCAACTCAGGTGCATACAGTTGACGCCTCTTATGCCTAAGCTTTTCAGAAATAACCCTCACCACACCAGACCAGCACTCATGAATAAAGGCGGGGAAAGCCCAAGCAAATGGAGCTTACAATTAACTGAGCCTGAGGGCTAGATAAGATAAGAGTGTGAACAGTTACCAAGAATTTCCATCAAAGACACAGATGGAGAACAAGCCAAACCTGGTGTGCAAGGCACAGTGGGGGTCAGTCACAAACCAACCAACTATAATACTGCTCCTATGTACAAGAATATAACTACTACAATACTGCCCCTATATACCAGAATATAACTACTATAATACTGCTCCTATATACAAGAATATAACTACTATAATACTGCTCCTATGTACAAGAATATAACTACTATAATACTGCCCCTATATACAAGAATATAACTACTATAATACTGCTCCCATATACAAGAATATAACTACTATAATACTGCTCCTATATACAAGAATATAACTACTATAATACTGCTCCTATGTACAAGAATATAACTACTATAATACTGCTCCTATGTACAAGAATATAACTACTATAATACTGCCCCTATGTACAAGAATATAACTACTATAATACTGCTCCTATGTACAAGAATATAACTACTATAATACTGCCCCTATGTACAAGAATATAACTATTATAATACTGCTCCTATGTACAAGAATATAACTACTATAATACTGCCCCTATGTACAAGAATATAACTACTATAATACTGCCCCTATATACAAGAATATAACTACTATAATACTGCTCCTATATACAAGATCATAACTACTATAATACTGCTCCTATATACAAGAATATAACTACTATAATACTGCTCCTATGTACAAGAATATAACTACTATAATACTGTCCCCTATGTACAAGAATATAACTACTATAATACTGCCCCTATATACAAGAATATAACTACTATAATACTGCTATGTACAAGAATATAACTACTATAATACTGCTCCTATATACAAGAATATAACTACTATAATACTGCTCCTATGTACAAGAATATAACGACTATAATACTGCCCCTATGTACAAGAATATAACTACTATAATACTGCTCCTATGTACAAGAATATAACTACTATAATACTGCTCCTATGTACAAGAATATAACTACTATAATACTGCCCCTATATACAAGAATATAACTACTATAATACTGCTCCTATGTACAAGAATATAACTACTATAATACTGTCCCCTATGTACAAGAATATAACTACTATAATACTGCCCCTGTATACAAGAATATAACTACTATAATACTGCTATGTACAAGAATATAACTACTATAATACTGCCCCTGTATACAAGAATATAACTACTATAATACTGCTCCTATGTACAAGAATATAACTACTATAATACTGCCCCTATATACAAGAATATAACTACTATATTACTGCTCCTATATACAAGAATATAACTACTATAATACTGCTCCTATGTACAAGAATATAACTACTATAATACTGCCCCTATATACAAGAATATAACTACTATAATACTGCCCCTATATACAAGAATATAACTACTATAATACTGCTCCTATATACAAGAATATAACTACTATAATACTGCCCCTATGTACAAGAATATAACTACTATAATACTGCTCCTATGTACAAGAATATAACTACTATAATACTTCCCTATATGTACAAGAATATAACTACTATAATACTGCTCCTATATACAAGAATATAACTACTATAATACTGCTCCTATATACAATATATAACTACTATAATACTGCTCCTATATACAATAATATAACTACTATAATACTGCTCCTATATACAAGAATATAACTACTATAATACTGCCCCTATATACAAGAATATAACTACTATAATACTGCTCCTATATACAAGAATATAACTACTATAATACTGCCCTATATACAAGAATATAACTACTATAATACTGCTCCTATATACAAGAATATAACTACTATAATACTGCTCCTATATACAAGAATATAACTACTATAATACTGCTCCTATATACAAGAATATAACATACTATAATACTGCTCTACTATATACAAGAATATAACTACTATAATACTGCCCCTATGTACAAGAATATAACTACTATAATACTGCTCCTATGTACAAGAATATAACTGCTATAATACTGCCCTATGTACAAGAATATAACTACTATAATACTGCTCCTATATACAAGAATATAACTACTATAATACTGCCCCCTATGTACAAGAATATAACTACTATAATACTGCTCCTATATACAAGAATATAACTACTATAATACTGCTCCTATATACAAGAATATAACTACTATAATACTGCCCTATATACAAGAATATAACTACTATAATACTGCTCCTATATACAAGAATATAACTACTATAATACTGTGCCTATATACAAGAATATAACTACTATAATACTGCCCCTATATACAAGAATATAACTACTATAATACTGCCCCTATGTACAAGAATATAACTACTATAATACTGCTCCTATATACAAGAATATAACTACTATAATACTGCTCCTATATACAATATACAGAATATAACTACTATAATACTGTTCCTATATACAAGAATATAACTACTATAATACTGCTCCTATATACAAGAATATAACTACTATAATACTGCTCCTATGTACAAGAACATAACTACTATAATACTGCTCCTATATACAAGAATATAACTACTATAATTCTGCTCCTATACACAAGAATATAAACTATATAATACTGCCCTATGTACAAGAATATAACTACTATAATACTGCTCCTATATACAAGAATATACCTACTATAATACTGCTCCTATATACAAGAATATAACTACTATAATACTGTGCCTATATACAAGAATATAACTACTATAATACTGCCCCTATATACAAGAATATAACTACTATAATACTGCCCCTATGTACAAGAATATAACTACTATAATACTGCTCCTATATACAAGAATATAACTACTATAATACTGCTCCTATATACAAGAATATAACTACTATAATACTGTTTCTATATACAAGAATATAACTACTATAATACTGCTCCTATGTACAAGAATATAACTACTATAATACTGCTCCTATGTACAAGAATATAACTACTATAATACTGCTCCTATGTACAAGAATATAACTACTATAATACTGCTCCTATGTACAAGAATATAACTACTATAAATACTGCTCCTATGTACAAGAATATAACTACTATAATACTGCCCTATGTACAAGAATATAACTACTATAATACTGCTCCTATATACAAGAATATAACTACTATAATACTGCTCCTATATACAAGAATATAACTACTATAATACTGCTCCTATGTACAAGAATATAACTACTATAATACTGCTCTATGTACAAGAATATAACTACTATAATACTGCCCTATGTACAAGAATATAACTACTATAATACTGCTCCTATATACAAGAATATAACTACTATAATACTGCTCCTATATACAAAAATATAACTACTATAATACTGCTCCTATATACAAGAATATAACTACTATAATACTGCGCCTATATACAAGAATATAACTACTATAATACTGCCCTATGTACAAGAATATAACTACTATAATACTGCTCCTATATACAAGAATATAACTACTATAATACTGCTCCTATATACAAGAATATAACTACTATAATACTGCTCCTATATACAAGAATATAACTACTATAATACTGCTCCTATATACAAGAATATAACTACTATAATACTGCCCCTATGTACAAGAATATAACTACTATAATACTGCCCTATGTACAAGAATATAACTACTATAATACTGCTCTATGTACAAGAATATAACTACTATAATACTGCCCCTATATACAAGAATATAACTACTATAATACTGCCTCTATATACAAGAATATAACTACTATAATACTGCTCCTATGTACAAGAATATAACTACTATAATACTGCCCCTATATACAAGAATATAACTACTATAATACTGCTCCTATGTACAAGAATATAACTACTATAATACTGCCCCTATGTACAAGAATATAACTACTATAATACTGCTCCCTATATACAGGAATATAACTACTATAATACTGCTCCTATATACAAGAATATAACTACTATAATACTGCTCCTATATACAAGAATATAACTACTATAATACTGCTCCTATATACAAGAATATAACTACTATAATACTGCTCCTATGTACAAGAATATAACTACTATAATACTGCTCCTATATACAAGAATATAACTACTATAATACTGCTCCTATATACTAGAATATAACTACTATAATACTGCTCCTATGTACAAGAATATAACTACTATAATACTGCTCCTATATACAAGAATATAACTACTATAATACTGCTCCTATATACAAGAATATAACTACTATAAATACTGCTCCTATGTACAAGAATATAACTACTATAATACTGCCCCTATGTACAAGAATATAACTACTATAATACTGCCCCTATATACAAGAATATAACTACTATAATACTGCTCCTATATACAAGAATATAACTACTATAATACTGCCCCTATATACAAGAATATAACTACTATAATACTGCTCCTATGTACAAGAATATAACTACTATAATACTGCTCCTATATACAAGAATATAACTACTATAATACTGCTCCTATATACAAGAATATAAACTACTATAAATCTGCTCCTATGTACAAGAATATAACTACTATAATACTGCCCCTATATACAAGAATATAACTACTATAATACTGCCCCTATATACAAGAATATAACTACTATAATACTGCTCCTATGTACAAGAATATAACTACTATAATACTGCTCCTATATACAAGAATATAACTACTATAATACTGCCCTATATACAAGAATATAACTACTATAATACTGCTCCTATGTACAAGAATATAACTACTATAATACTGCCCCTATATACAAGAATATAACTACTATAATACTGCTCCTATATACAAGAATATAACTACTATAATACTGCTCCTATGTACAAGAATATAACTACTATAATACTGCCCTATGTACAAGAATATAACTACTATAATACTGCCCCTATATACAAGAATATAACTACTATAATACTGCTCCTATGTACAAGAATATAACTACTATAATACTGCTCCCTATATACAAGAATATAACTACTATAATACTGCCCCCTATATACAAGAATATAACTACTATAATACTGCTCCTATGTACAAGAATATAACTACTATAATACTGCCCCTATGTACAAGAATATATCTACTATAATACTGCCCCTATATACAAGAATATAACTACTATAATACTGCTCCTATATACAAGAATATAACTACTATAATACTGCCCCCTATATACAAGAATATAACTACTATAATACTGCTCCTATGTACAAGAATATAACTACTATAATACTGCTCCTATATACACGAATATAACTACTATAATACTGCTCCTATATACAAGAATATAACTACTATAATACTGCTCCTATGTACAAGAATATAACTACTATAATACTGCCCTATATACAAGAATATAACTACTATAATACTGCCCCTATATACAAGAATATAACTACTATAATACTGCTCCTATGTACAAGAATATAACTACTATAATACTGCTCCTATGTACAAGAATATAACTACTATAATACTGCTCCTATATACAAGAATATAACTACTATAATACTGCCCTATATACAAGAATATAACTACTATAATACTGCTCCTATGTACAAGAATATAACTACTATAATACTGCTCCTATGTACAAGAATTTAACTACTATAATACTGCCCCTATATACAAGAATATAACTACTATAATACTGCTCCTATATACAAGAATATAACTACTATAATACTGCTCCTATGTACAAGAATTTAACTACTATAATACTGCCCCTATATACAAGAATATAACTACTATAATACTGCTCCTATGTACAAGAATATAACTACTATAATACTGCTCCCTATATACAAGAATATAACTACTATAATACTGCCCCCTATATACAAGAATATAACTACTATAATACTGCTCCTATGTACAAGAATATAACTACTATAATACTGCCCCCTATGTACAAGAATATAACTACTATAATACTGCCCCTATATACAAGAATATAACTACTATAATACTGCCCCTATATACAAGAATATAGCTACTATAATACTGCTCCCTATATACAAGAATATAACTACTATAATACTGCTCCTATGTACAAGAATATAACTACTATAATACTGCTCCTATATACAAGAATATAACTACTATAATACTGCTCCTATATACAAGAATATAACTACTATAACACTTTGTCAATTAAAATCAGATACTCGAGAATTCTTTTAACTTGACAATTGAGTAAAGTAATACCAGGTGACATTTTTCTTTAGTGTCAGACTAAGAAAACAATCCGATCTGCTTTGGTTTTGTTCTCTGATGACTTATGGTTTGATCCCTCCACACGGATGAGACGTGTCCTCTTGTAGCGTGCACTGATCTCCTTCCATGTGTCGTTCTTTGGACCCGGGTGAGTGATTTGTCTTGTTCTATTAAACATGGAGAATAATTAGCGCTGAGAGAATTAATAGAAGTGGAAATAAGAAGTTGCAGGAATGAGGTGTAGCAGCACGGGTTGTTCTGGCCTTCGACCCTCTTTCTCCATGTTGGACAGGACCGAGAGGTATTCCAAAAAGTTGCTTCTTCTCTGGCAGAGTGTTTGCAGTCCATGGAGTATTATGGGCACTATATATACCATCCTTTTCCTTCAGCTGCCATAGTAGGGGGTTAGAGCATTGGGACATTTGGGGACTTTAGGATTAGTGGGGAATCAGCAAATGGGATCTCAACTGCTCATAAAATAAAGGGGCCCGGCCAAGGTCCATTTGTCATTGAACAATAATGACTCCGACTCCTTCTATGCAGAGAAATACAACACATCTCTCTTCTATGGTTATAGAGGATCTTCACAATTGTACCCTGACTTGTCAAAAAGGCATCATGACACACACAGCACCTTCACTCATGCCCCCGTCAACAGAAGCCATCCCCTCTGCTCAATCCCCGCTTTACTTCATTATGCCCTCGGCTCTCACTATCTACATGAGCGTTGCGTTTCTTTACTGCAGTAACATATGGATGCGAAACCTGGACCAATACTAGATACAAATCACTCCAGACATCTCACTGGAAGGAAAGATCACCGAGCTACGACTTGTCTACACATCATACGAAGAGAGCAATCACCTGAGAAGGACATCATGGGTGGAAGAATAGAAGAAACAAGGTGAAGAGGAAGAGGGAAGACCAGCAACCCGATGGTTGACCTATCTAGACTTGGAGAAGATCCTGGTTGACCTATCTAGACTTGGAGAAGTCCCTGGTGTACCTATCTAGTCATGGAGAAGACCCTGGTGGACCTATGGAGGCATGGAGAAGACCGTGGTGGTACTATCTAGGCTTGGAGAAGTCTCTGCTTGGCCTATCTAGGCTTGAAGAAGACCCTGGTGGACCTATCTGGGCTTGGAGAAGACCTTGGTGTACCTATCTGGGCTTGAAGAAGACCCTGGTGGACCTATCTGGACTTGGAGAAGACCCTGGTGAGCTTATCTAGGCTTGGCAAGACCCTTCTGGACTTATCTAGGCAAAGACATGACGTGATGGACCTATCTAGGCTTAAAGAAGATCCTGCTGGACCTATCTAGGCTTAAAGAAGATCCTGCTGGACCTATCTAGGCTTGAAGAAGACCCTGGTGGACCTATGTAGGCTTGAAGAAGACCCTGGTGGACCTATATAGACTTGGAGAAGACTCATCTAGGCTTGGAGAAGACACCGGTGGACCTATGTAGGCTTGCACAAAAATGATCTTCCTACAGAGCGTTGATCCATCAGCTCACAATGGCTCGAAATCAAGCTGAAGACCGGTAAATAATAATGTTTATGGGATCCCTAGGAAAGAGAATTTAATGACCACAATTTGTGGCCAAACTTATGTTTGGCTTTTTATGTTTAAGTCTATGAGAGTCTCGGACTCAGGGACTTTGGTGGAGAGCGTCACTTACATAGGAAGCCACTGCTGATATATTGGGCTGCCATAGGGGGTCAGGTTGGATGGAGGTCTCAGAAGTAAGGATGAGGGTCCATACTAACTCTGTGATGGCACAGCGGCCACTTTAGCTTTAGAAACCCTATTAAAATGTATACCTGGTTCATAAAGAGTGTCCCCGGCACAGGACCACCCCTCATTGAATGAAGAGAATAAGTTGAGATCAATAAAGATTAGGGGAATGTTTAACTGTGCAAGCCCATTAATGTTCCCCTCCAGAGGACCCTGAGGACCCATCTCTCTGTATTTCCATCAGTCTATAGGAAGCTGCTCCTATATTTAGGCTGTTTGGGTTGTATCTGCTCCGTGACATTTCCTATCACTTGACATGAGCCATAGCCTGAGAAAGGCATAAAGGAAGCGGCACGCTCGTCAGCGAGGCAACTTCATCCCTGTGGTGCGTAATCCAGATCACCGCGCTCTTTGTTCACTTCAGATTAATCTTCGGGGGTTCTTGAGAAAGTGACTGTCCGTGCGGTAAAATGTGCACTGAGGGACCCGAACTTCCAGAGCACCAACCACCGATGGGGCCATACACCTATCCCCATCCGGTCATCAGACGTATGTATAGCAACGTCTCCTGTCATCATCATTAGAGGAGGGGGTAGATAATGTATACATCTTTGTCATCCAGTGTCCCTCTATAGTAGCCACAATGGCCCATTATAGCTATGATAACCCTCATAATACCTACAGTGTCTGTATTATATCCTCAATACCCCCACAATAAAGTCACCCCTATATTAGGACCCCCACATATATCTCAAACAATCAGTGTCCAGGAAAATGTGGATGAGATATTGGGTCAATTGAGACCCTGATTCCAGTAATGGGTCACTTTCTGGGCTGTGCCTTGCTGTTTCAATGCAATCAGTGTTTTATCAGCAGGAGATTATCACTACAGGACTAGATGTCTCATGCCTCCTAGTCCAACTCCACTGAGTAGCAGCTTCCTGGCAATATACAGTGTACACAGAAAGCTGCCAATCAGTGATGTGTACGCGGCTATTGTCACGTGTTGACTGATCTGCGGTCCATGTGAAAAGCTCTTTGGTAGTTTAAATGGGAGTAATTTCCCTTTAACCCATTAAGCTGCTGTCTATGGGTTTACGCAGCGGCGTAACTACAACAGGTGCAGGGGTTGCGATCGCACCCGGGCCCTGCAGCCTAGGGGGGCCCCATAAGTCCCTTTGGCCTATAGAAAAAGACTAATGATATTAAAGATTTACAATAATTGGGGGCCCCGTTGGAGCGCTTGCATCGGGGCCCCTGGGCCTGAAGTTACACCACTGGGTTTACGGCTCTCCATGCGCTGCTGAGTGTGTCTGCTGATGTAGTTGTCCACTCCCCAGACTTTAAGTAGTTCCCTCTTCCACCAGAAGGTGTTGCTGATAGAGTTTAGCCTCAGCTGAGAAGACGTGTGTGCACTTTGTGCAGAAGACTTCTTAGTATTTTCCTTCTTGTGGACGTTACTGTGTTTTCCCGGTCCATGGGTGGAGGTGAAGGTGAGTCTTAGCCTAGGGTTGATCAGGAGCATAGGGCAAAGGTGGGAGCCTGGACATTCTCACCTTCAGAGGTAATTTCAGGATCAGGGTGAGCCAGTGACTCCCAGTCTAAGGGTCAGACTTGCTCCCTGATCACCTTTAGCCCATCTTATTATCCTGCTTCATAATTCCCTTACTGTTATACCACCCCGCGTGACAGAGAAAGCGGAGGGTTATACACAGCTCAGCATTCCGAGCTCTGCTACAACCATGACAGAGAGAACTGTGATTCTATCACAACTGCACCCAGTAGACTAAGTGATACATCACTGGAATCAGGATCTCTGTCCCTAAATAATGCTGCTGTCAGATTTCGTTTAGCTATAGTGAGAAGAAACTAAAACCTGTACCGACTCGTAGATCATCCTAGAATGCTAGAGGGTTAATTAGTCTTTAAAGACCCTTTTGGACCCCCCACCTTAAAGTGGTTAATGTTGTACTGATATCTGACTGCCAGGAATGTTTATCTCTTGGATTTCCTATAAGAGGTTTCCAAAAGTTTTTAGAAACAAATGTCTGTGAAAAGTGAATGTAACGTTAGGAAAACACATGAGCTCATGGCCGTGCGGAGAAACAATCTGTGCGCGCTTATCAGGGCGCCGCCTGCGCTAATCGGCCGGAGAACGTTTATTTAGGCGGCACAAGTCGCAGCATTGTTACATATGGGCCGTGTCTTCACAAATGGCCCAACAATGTATTACCCCACGGACAATATTGTATTTCTGTTCAGTCTTTTTAGCCTTGTGTCATTAGAGCACGATAAAGAAACAAGACACAAGAAGAATCAACGCCTTTGAAATGATCATTATCTTCACCATGGATGACCAGAAGAACAAACTAATCAATACTGGAACAAATCAGGCCAGACATGTCCTTGGAAGAGAAGATCACCAAGCTACCACTGTCTACACATCATACGAAGAGAGCAATCACTGGAGAAGGACATCATGGTCGGAAGAATAGAAGCAACAAGGTGAAGAGGAAGATGGCTTGATACTGTCAAAAAATGATGGAGAAGACCCTGGTGGACCTATCTATGCTTAAGGAAGACCCTGGTGGAGCCACCTAGGCTTAGAGAATACTCTGGTGGTATGTAGGCTTAAAGAAGACCCTGGTGGAGCTATCTAGACCTGGACAAGACCCTGGTGGACCTATCTAGACCTGGAGAAGACCCTGGTGGACCTATCTAGACCTGGACAAGACCTTGGTGGACCTATCTAGACCTGGAGAAGACCCTGGTGGAGCTATCTAGACCTGGAGAATACCTTGGTGGACCTATCTAGACCTGGAGAAGACCCTGGTGGACCTATCTAGACCTGGAGAAGACCCTGGTGGACCTATCTAGGCTTGGAGAAGCCCCTGTTTAGATGTGATCTGGGCTTGGGAATCCCTGGTGGACCTATCTAGCTTGGGGAAGACCTGGTGGATCTATCTAAGCTTGGGGAAGACCCTGGTGGATCTATCTAGGCTTGGAGAAGACCTGGTGGATCTATCTACGCTTGGAGAAGACCCTGGTGGATCTATCTAGGCTTGGGAAGACCTGCTAAACCTACCTAGCTTGGAGAAGACCATGCTAGGACCCATCTAGCTTGAGAAGACCCTTGTTGACCTATCTAGGCTGCACAAGATCGATCTTTCTACAGAGTGTTCATCAAACAAGTCACCATAGCTTGAGATCGAGCTGAAGGACGGTAAATAATAATAATAATCATTAGGGCACAGCTAAGATCAGTGTCTACAGCTCAGTTGTATTGCCTGTTTGAGCCTTATATAGTCTGAAATGTGCATTCTTCTGCTTTATTCTTACTCCAAGCTTTTCCTTGCAGCTTCACTTGATCACATAGATTCCCTGCCACCAAAAGTATGGAGATGAGGCCTAAGAACAATACATTTTGATTTGTGTTTTAACCCTTTGCATTCTATGGCCAGGGTCACATTTGCGTTATGACCCTAGCCTGCCGGATTCCGGTATTATCTTAGCAATTTTTCCATCACCGCATAGCGTTTCCGCTATGCGGTGCTGGAAACCGCAGTCCCTAGTTACCCGGTGTTTACCTGCACGACGTGTCACACAGGCAGCGGCTCGGAGGGCGTTTTACAGCGCCGCACAGGAAATCATGTCTGCAACGGTTTCCTGTGCGGCGCTGTAAAACGCACTCCGAGCTGCTGCCTGTGTGACACGTCGTGCAGGTAAACACCGGGTAACTAGGGACTGCGGTTTCCAGCACCGCATAGCGGAAACGCTATGCGGTGATGGAAAAATTGCTAAGATAATACCGGAATCCGGCAGGCTAGGGTCATAACGCAAATGTGACCCTAGCCTATGTCATACAATGAGGGGATCTGTGGACAGAGGGTCTGTGCCTGTGGCAGAGCAGTTCAGCAGTGAATTCTCCTGCGGTCACACAGGACACAGTGAGGACCACCAGCTGTAAACTCCGGTGACCTCACTGACGTCACCGCTCTTCACAGCTGTGGCTCCCACGCTGCCCTCAATGTGTTCCGGTGACTGCAGTGATTGGCCAAATTTTCTGCTCACCTCAGTGCCTGGATGTAGCAGAGCTGAAGATTGTGAAGTTCTGACTCCGCTGCTTCCTCTCAATACAAACTGTTTGCCTTACAGCAACACTGCCCTGGTGGTCCAGTCCCGCCTGCGAGGACTAATCCATCCAAGTCGCAATTCCATCGACCACCGGAGGACTGTGGCGGCGCTGGTGAGCATCACCAGACTCAGCAGGTGGCGTCACGAAGACAAACTTGTAAATAATCCCCTGTAAATAGTCCCTTTTCACTGACTGCCAGGGCCTCGGGCAGGCCACCCGTGACATCCCAGACTGAAAACCGCCCGAGAGCTGAGTACCCTGCCCAGGGGCGAGTCATATACACTCCTCAATATTGAAATTTCAACATAAAGAAGTAAAAATTGTGAAATTATGGAAAGCCCAGGATGGATATGCTACTGTTCTGCAAATGCTGGAAAAGTGGATTTGATATTTTGTAAACATCCTGATTTATTTTGATCGGCTTTGTGCACCTCGTGCAGAAATCCCGTCATTTCCAGCCTCGGCTGCTATCAGTGACCGGTCGCCTAAGGAAGATTCTGCTGCTGAATGCACTTCATCAAGATCCTCTGCTGGCAGCTGCTTTGTAATCAATGACCAATGACTCCTGACTCATCTTCAGGTTCATACTTGATGGCGAATAAATCCAGAAGTTTAGAATATTTTGTTTAACTTTTCAATTTGTGCTGAACAGACAAATATTCCCGTTTGTTGCACTTGTCAGTTTAGCCGTAAATCCAGTAAAGTGTAGGGTTCACTGCCCTTTATGTTAAGTAACATCCAAACGACTTCCCGTACCAGTAAAACTCACACAATCCGCTTCCTTGATGTAATGATCCCTTCCCGTCCTCCCGGCTAAAGTTTCCTCACTTTATCTCCAGGAACGACCCTCACCCATTTGGGACATCACATTCTTACAATTACGGACACAAGTTTTGTTGTGGTTTTAAGGAAAAGTCAAGTTTATTTTTCAAGGACATTCATCATCACCATCATCTTGATCATAAATATGACAAGAGCAGTCGCACTATAGAGCTCTATACTGAAAGAGCGGTCACACTATTGGGTTGCTTCAGGGTCGTGGGGTACTCAGAACCGGGCTATTGTACAGTTCTGGGGAGTCACAGGATTCGAGACCCAGCTCCGTGACCCTGGGTTTAGTTTAGAAAGGAGTTCTCTGGAGTGGTAGGGAAAAGGGATTTGTGACGCCACCTGTGGTTTGTGGCTATTAGTGACCACCGCTGCTGCAGAACCTTCAGGGGTGATAGACGGACAGCTGGGATGGAGTGGCTCCCCACAGGCGGAGCAGATCCCCAGGGCAGTGGATGTAATAAGGGTGTAGGGTGCAGGATGGCGGGCGCAAAGCAACAGACAGACTAACAGTTTGTTGGTTCCTCAGTCCTTTTACTGGCGTACTGTAACTCCAACAGGTGATGAAATACTGAGCCTTTGCAACTGAGAGCAACTCGGGATTCTCCTCACCCGGCAAGTTCTAAAGCATCCTTGCTGTGCTCTGGTGCAGGTCCCTGCTGCTGCTTTAGTGTCGGGCCCACTAGGACAGGGTACTCGGTACCGGACTGGGTCTGCTACTGGGGAAGTCACGGGTGTTCGTGGTCCGGACCGTGTCCTGGGCCCTGGCAATAATAAGGGGATATTTACAGGGGAATTGTCAGTCGTGACGCCACCCACTGTGTGCGGCCAGCGATGGGGCCACCGCTGCTGCAGAACCTCCGGTGATGATGTGATGGCAGAGGAGATGGAATAGTTCCCGTGGGCAGAACTGTGTTCCCCGGGGCAGTGATGATTAAAGTCTATTGTGTAGGGTGCAGGCCTGGTGCTGGGTGCAGTACACTTACGCCACACTCTCCCAGAGTTAAACTAGCGCGGCCCTCGCGCTGCCCATCATGGATCCCCCTGAAAATATTTTTATTTTTCAAACATTAAACATTACGGATTCTTGGTTTCTTCCCATCCGGGAGGTACGATTCTTCAAACGTTACTTTAAGTTAACTATATACATGTGCATGGGTATATTCACATCTCTACCCTTCTGGACCTCTGCCGGGTCTAATGCTACAACGCATTCACTTTACTTTCTGTATAAAACACATAATAAACGTTACTTTCTATCAAAAGTATAAAAACATTCTTCCTCTTCAAAAAGTGCAAAAATTCAAATTTTCAAAAAGACGTTCAAAATTCAAAAGTCAAAGAGCAGTTAAAAGTTCAAGATTCAAACTGTCACTTGCACTATCCCTCATGTGCAAACTGGTCTTAAAACCAAAGGGGAGCACACTAGGTGCTCAACTATACACAGTTCAAAGTTTACACCGACTCACTGTTCGTGGTATCAATGTCTATAAACATATAAGACAAACAAGGGAACTAACACTCATTCAGGTTTGGGATGGGGACAGCAAGGATTACACCTCATTCACACTTACAAGTCTTCTTTTCTTTAGAATGCAGAACCCGTGTTTTCATTCTTTCTTGGCTTGCTGTTTCCATGGCAACATCTGCGACGTTTTTCTTCTAGGGTACACCTCCAGGTTTTGCAATGCAGTTATTAACAAGTAGCTTTCCGGGGTTTGAGTTACAGCATCCGTCATGATCTTAGGTGTAACAGTCTAGATGATGGTTTTAACAATTTTCCCTTCATGCGATGGGGATCTCTGTACTTCTTTGTCTCTTCTGGCTATGTTTTTGGCCTCTTTGGCGCGGGGAACCATAATCTGTTTCTGCACCTGACGTTCTGTTTCCTCTTTCTCCCACTTTCTAACACACCGTCTGATATACTCCTCACGGGTGATTAATTCTGCAGGACCCACTTTGCTACTTGCGTCTCCCAAGAAGCCCATCAAATCATCACAGCTTGCATCTCTCTCCCACCAGCAGCGGAGTTGCTCCCCTCTCACCTCGGTAGTAGTCGGTGGTGGTATCAGGGGCTCCTATAGGGATAACCAGTGCTGTTCCAGGGCTCCGAGCGGGTCGGCTTCCTTCTTTGCAGGGCGCGGTGTAGCTTGTGGGATAGTCACATCCACTAAGGTCGCGGTACGGCATTCTGCTTCGCTTTCGGCTCGATCACATGTAGCTCCAACCCAGCCGGGTTGTATAGACAAAGTCTCATAGCTTTGCTGGTGATCGATGTTGATCTGAATCCGGGTCCGATGCTCCTCCTGGGCCTGTGTCATCCGCTGGGGTAGCAGCCACAGCACACCTCGCCGGGTGTCTCGGAGGTCTCTCTGCCGCCTTCAGCCATCTCGCTCTGGTCACACAAGGTCTCTCCCTGGCTGGGTTCCTCTACCGGTTCACTCCGTGGGCCCTCCGGGATCACTTGTGGTCTTCCGTGTACAGCGCTCTCCTCGGCGTCCTCTGCTTTCGTCCTCGTGTCTCGTAATGGCGACTGCTTCGTTTCCGGTTGCTCATCCAGCCTCTTCCTGATGACGATTTCCGCTTCTTCTCCCGCCAGCTTCTCATTGGTAGGTGGGTCTAGGGGCGGAGGCTCTTCTTTTAGAGTGATGGCTGGCTCTCCCGGAGTTAAGGGGCCAGGGCGGGTCCTTTTCTTCGCGCCTTGGACCGGGCCAGCCCACGATGGGGGATTTGGGCACGCCTCCTCTGCACATGGCGTTAAGCTTCCATGGCCGCCATTAAGGTCAGATTTTGGCGGGAAAGTCCAAAACACGTTTCTTTAGGTGCACGGGGTCCAATTGTTTTGGACCAGGTAGATCCTGTTCGTGACGCCAGGTTGTCGAGCCCACTAGGACAGGGTACTCGGTACCGGATCGGGTCTGCTACTGGGGAAGTCACGGGTGGTCCCGGTCCGGACTGTGTCCCGGGCCCTGGCAATAATAAGGGGATATTTACAGGGGAAATGTCGGTCGTGACGCCACCCACTGTGTGTGGCCAGTAGTGGGGCCGCCGCTGCTGCAGAACCTCCGGGGATGATGTAATGGCAGTGTAGATGGAATAGTTCCCGTGGGCAGAACTGTGTTCCTCAGGGCAGTGATGGTTAAAGTCTATTGTGTGGTGTGCAGGCTGGGTGCTGAATGCAGTACACTTACTGTCTAGATGCTGCAGGAATCCTCCTTCAGTGTTGGAGCCTGCACGCTGTGGCTCTGCAGGTGTAGGGCTGCTGCTAACCTGTATAGAAGGAGTAGTATTCAGGCAGAGAGATGCAAAGGAGTCGTGTTCAGGGTTCACCCTGTTTACTTCTCAAGTTCTCAAGTTCAGGTTATAGTTCAGTACAGTTCTTACAGTTCAGTTCTCTCTGCAGCCAGGTCTCTCTCTCTCTCTCTGTGACCCCTCACTCTGTCTCTGTGTCCTTCCAAGGCTGTTGACTCTCTCTCTTTGTTCACTTGGTTGTGTGTGACTCCGGACAGTATGGCGGTGGCTCGGACTCCTGTGAGCCCTCTGGGTTGCCACTGAGCTGCCTGTCCTTTGGGGTAGGGACCCTAACGTATAGCTGTGGTCCCCCGTTGGTTGTCTGGGGATCTGGGTGAAACTACGGTCCCCTCTAGAGCTGACACTCTACTTCAGCCCAGCCTCCAGCAGTCCTCCCGTGTGAGGCTCTACCAGGCTCTCTCTACTGTGTCTTCAAGTATCATAGGAGGGCTACTCCGCCTGCAGTCTGGTCGTCTCGGCTGTAGTTCTAGGGCCCGGTGTCACCATCCCTCTCTTCCCTCACACTCCCGGGGTGCTGGCTTCGGACGTGCTTTCTCTCTGTGGCTCGCACTGGCTCTGTTCAGATTCTGCGCTCCTACACCCCACTTTGCCAGGACGTGTGATTCAGTCTTTACTGCTCAGCCTACCTCGGCCTACTGACTCCTTCCTCCTCCCCCTTCACTATTTCTACCTTCTGTCACCTGACTACGTGTTTGCCCACCCACTGCTCTAAACCCACCACCCCTCGCCTGCCTAGAGTTCCCGGGCTCCGGGCTGGATGCTGCCATCTACTGTAGGTGGGTTGTGTGGGCAGTGAGGGTGGTGTGTTCAACTGTCGTCCTACCTGCCTGGCTGCAGTTCCCTTTGTGGCCTCCTGGACGCAGGGGCACCACACGGTCACACTATAGAGCTGTACTGTAAGAGCAGTCACACTATAGAGCTGTACTGTAAGAGCGGTAACACTATAGAGCTGTACTGTAAGAGCGGTCACACTATAGAGCTGTACTGTAAGAGCGGTCACACTATAGAGCTGTGTACTGTAAGAGCGGTCACACTATAGAGCTGTACTGTAAGAGCGGTCACACTATAGAGCTGTACTGTAAGAGCGGTCACACTATAGAGCTGTACTGTAAGAGCGGTCACACTATAGAGCTCTGTACTGTAAGAGCGGTCACACTATAGAGCTGTACTGTAAGAGCGGTCACACTATAGAGCTCTGTACTGTAAGAGCGGTCACACTATAGAGCTGTACTGTAAGAGCGGTCACACTATAGAGCTGTACTGTAAGAGCGGTCACACTATAGAGCTGTACTGTAAGAGCGGTCACACTATAGAGCTGTACTGTAAGAGCGGTCACACTATAGAGCTGTACTGTAAGAGCGGTCACACTATAGAGCTGTACTGTAAGAGCGGTCACACTATAGAGCTGTGTACTGTAAGAGCGGTCACACTATAGAGCTGTACTGTAAGAGCGGTCACACTATAGAGCTGTACTGTAAGAGCGGTCACACTATAGAGCTGTACTGTAAGAGCGGTCACACTATAGAGCTGTGCTGTAAGAGCGGTCACACTATAGAGCTGTACTGTAAGAGCGGTCACACTATAGAGCTCTGTACTGTAAGAGCGGTCACACTATAGAGCTGTACTGTAAGAGCGGTCACACTATAGAGCTGTACTGTAAGAGCGGTCACACTATAGAGCTGTACTGTAAGAGCGGTCACACTATAGAGCTGTGTACTGTAAGAGCGGTCACACTATAGAGCTGTACTGTAAGAGCGGTCACACTATAGAGCTGTACTGTAAGAGCGGTCACACTATAGAGCTGTACTGTAAGAGCGGTCACACTATAGAGCTGTACTGTAAGAGCGGTCACACTATAGAGCTGTACTGTAAGAGCGGTCACACTATAGAGCTGTACTGTAAGAGCGGTCACACTATAGAGCTGTACTGTAATGGTACCTTTACACGCCGCCACAACAGGATGGATACAACCCGCTACAGGCTACAAATGTAGCTTGTCGCGGCAATATCGCCCGTAGTAGCGGCGTGTGAAGACGGGACGACACAGCCGGCTACAGATACCTCTGTATCCGTGCACTGCCCATAAACATATGGCTACATCGCCGATTGTAGCGAGCTGTATCGGCGTGTAAAGACGTTACGGAAGGGAACTCGGGACAGCCTGCAATGTAGCTAAGGCGTGACCCTGGCTCCGTGTTACCACGCCCCATGTGCGATCATTGGTGGAAGCTGCTGCATGACGATTGGTAGTCGCTGCCTAGGGAGGCATATTTAAGGAGCTGACGAGTCACACTACACAATCGCTCGAGCGTGCTGTATTACTCAGCCTCCTGCGATGCCTGGCCAATCAGGATGTTATTGCTTTGTCCTATCAGCGTACGGACGGCTCGTACTCTCAATTGTGGCACGCCTATGTGCTGTCCCTGCTGCACCAGGTCCGCCCATAGTAGCTGGTTATAGCGGTGTGTAATTGAGCTACAGATGGCTACTTGCGACACCCGGCGATGTAGCTAGCTGTAGATGTAGCGTGGCGTAGCGCACCTTGTGGCGGCGTGTAAAGAGGGTGCGGTTCCCGTTGGTAACCGTTCGGCTGTGCTCGTGCACGTGAAGTTGCCGTTGGTATCCATCCTGTTGTGGCGGCGTGTAAAGGTACCATAAGAGCGGTCACACTATAGAGCTGTACTGTAAGAGCGGTCACACTATAGAGCTGTGTACTGTAAGAGCGGTCACACTATAGAGCTGTACTGTAAGAGCGGTCACACTATAGAGCTGTACTGTAAGAGCGGTCACACTATAGAGCTGTACTGTAAGAGCGGTCACACTATAGAGCTGTACTGTAAGAGCGGTCACACTATAGAGCTGTGTACTGTAAGAGCGGTCACACTATAGAGCTGTACTGTAAGAGCGGTCACACTATAGAGCTGTACTGTAAGAGCGGTCACACTATAGAGCTCTGTAATTGCTCTACTTTCTTCAGTACTTCTTCGTCTGTCCACTTGGAGCGCTGTTTTCATTTTTCGATGTTCCCATTATTAGTATATTTATTTCGGATTTAGTTTGGCATTTTGGTTGTATTCATGTGATTACTTTACTGCTTTTCTTTTGACATAATTTTATCCAGAAAATGATGGTGCATGTGTCAACTATATCTTGATACTTATTAAAGTGGAACATTTCATGGAAAATGCTCTGAATAGAGGATGTGTGCGCTGCCTGCCTCCTGGATATGGAAAAACACAACACAAACCATCAACACAATGCAAAAGCCCCAAAAGAGACGTAAAAGACACAATACACAAGGTGGTACACAGAGGAGGAAATCATACACACAGGCCTCCGGGGAAACATTCCTCCCTTATAGGAACATTCCTACCGTAAAATCCCAGACGGAGTAATGACTTCTTGCATAATCAAGTGAATCTTAAGAAAGACATAAGCTCCCCTCCAATTATGGTAAATCTCGGAGATACGCGGGCGCGGAGTGACCAGGAGTAATTCACCGTATATCATGTATGCAGCCTGTGCTCCGATTTCCTGTGCGCGGTATCTTTATCCAGGCTCAGCACAACGTATTTTGGAGCCCGAGGCAAATGAAGCCAATGGCGCCCCCCACTACCGATAAATCAATAGCCCCCAAGTAAAGGAATGGGTCAGAGACTAAGAGAACAGGACCCCTAATGCACCCCGCTCCCATACAATGGGTCAGAGACTAAGAGAACAGGACCCCTAATGCAACCCGCTCCCATACAATGGGTCAGAGACTAAGAGAACAGGACCCCTAATGCACCCCGCTCCCATACAATGGGTCAGAGAATAAGAGAACAGGACCCCTAATGCACCCCGCTCCCATACAATGGTCAGAGAATAAGAGAACAGGACCCCTAATGCACCCCGCTCCCATACAATGGGTCAGAGACTAAGAGAACAGGATCCCTAATGCACCCCGCTCCCATACTATGGGTCAGAGACTAAGAGAATAGGACCCCTAATGCACCCTGCTCCCATACAATGGGTCAGAGACTAAGAGAACAGGACCCCTAATGCACCCCGCTCCTATACAATGGGTCAGAGACTAAGAGAACAGGACCCCTAATGCACCCCGCTCCCATACAATGGGTCAGAGACTAAGAGAACAGGACCCCTAATGCACCCCGCTCCCATACAATGGGTCAGAGACTAAGAGAACAGGACCCCTAATGCACCCGCTCCCATACAATGGGTCAGAGATAAGAGAACAGGACCCCTAATGCACCCGCTCCCATACAATGGGTCAGAGACTAAGAGAACAGGATCCCTAATGCACCCCGCTCCCATACTATGGGTCAGAGACTAAGAGAACAGGACCCTAATGCACCCGCTCCCATACAATGGGTCAGAGATAAGAGAACAGGACCCCTAATGCACCCCGCTCCTATACAATGGGTCAGAGACTAAGAGAACAGGACCCCTAATGCACCCCGCTCCCATACAATGGGTCAGAGACTAAGAGAACAGGACCCCTAATGCACCCCGCTCCCATACAATGGGTCAGAGACTAAGAGAACAGGACCCCTAATGCAACCCGCTCCCATACAATGGGTCAGAGACTAAGAGAACAGGACCCCTAATGCAACCCGCTCCCATACTATGGGTCAGAAACTAAGAGAACAGGACCCCTAATGCACCCCGCTCCATACTATGGGTCAGAAACTAAGAGAACAGGACCCCTAATGCACCCCGCCCCTACATGGGTCAGACTAAGAGAACAGGACCCCTAATGCACCCCGCCCCATACAATGGTCAGGACTAAGAGAAACAGGACCCCTAATGCACCCGCTCCCATACAATGGTTCAGAGGCTAAGAAACAGGACCTAAGCACCCGCTCCATACAATGGTTCAGAGCTAAGAGAACAGACCCTAATGCACCCCGCTCCTATACAATGGGTCAGAGACTAAGAGAACAGGACCTCTAATGCACCCCGCTCCTATACAATGGGTCAGAGACTAAGAGAAACAGGACCCCTAATGCACCCCGCTCCTATACAATGGGTCAGAGACTAAGAGAACAGGACCCCTAATGCACCCCGCTCCCATACAATGGGTCAGAGACTAAGAGAACAGGACCCCTAATGCACCCCGCTCCCATACTATAGTTCTCCATATAGTATAATAGAGCACCCACATAGTCCTCCATATAGTATAGTTCACCCCCATATCCATCCATATATTATAAGGCGCACTCCATAATCCTCCATATATTATAATGCACCCCCATAGTCCTCCATTTAGTGCACCCTGTAGTCCTCTGTATAGAATAATGCCCCCACATAGTCATCCATATAGTTTAATGCACTCCCCATAGTCCCCTATATAGTATAATGCAGAGGTTCCCAACTCCAGTCCTCAAGGCACACCAACAGTGCAGGTTTTCAGGATTTCCTTAGAAATTGGAATCATCCCCAGTGCAGGTGATTCAATTATCACCTGTGCAATACTAAGGAAACCCTGGTGTGCCTTGAGGACTGGAGTTGGGAACCTCTGGAATGCACCCGAATAGTCCTCCATATAGTATAATGGGCCGTCCATAGTCCTCCATATAGTATAATGCACCCACATAGCCCTCCATATAGAATAATGCACCCACATAGCCCTCCATATAGAATAATGCAACCCCTCCCCATAGTTATCTATATAGTATCATGGCCACCAGTGTACTCACTGATTAAAAAAATAAATACTTTTCACTATTCCGCCAGAGCTTCTGTCTCTGTAGCAAGAGGTGTGCAGCACTGCTCATCTTGGCACAGCGGGCACGCACTAGTGATGCCATTATGTGGCACCCCAGTAGTCCAGTTGCCACAGTGGCATTGCCTCCCTGACAGGGGGTGATATCATGCCTGGAAGCAGGAGGAGGTCCCCACGCTAGATAACACCAGCATCCAACACTTTTCCTGACTCTGGGCCAGAAGGGGGAGCTCTAGAACCTGACTTCAGGGGAGCCCCCCTGGTTCAGGCCAGGAGGAGGGGTAGTTAGAACGTCTGAGGAGAGGGAAGAGAGAGGACATGGAGAGAAGAGCTCTGGGGAGTAGAGCTATGACTGAGCTTACCATAGAGCAGAGCGCTAGTGAAAGTCCTTGGTTGAGCAGGTGCTGTACACCCCTAACAGCTGAATCTGGAGGGCAGGAGGCTGCAAGTCTCCTGGCCTCACAAAACACCCGGTGGCACATCAGCATACCAGAGCCCGGAACCGTCACCAGAGTGACACGCCCACTCCAGGCCCACGGAAGACTCGGGAACCGGGTGGTTACTTGTTGTTCTCCTGCACCTCTTTTCGATTCTTTTCACGGGGGACAGATGGGGGTCGAGACCTGGTCCCGTGACCCTGGTGGTGTCAACGGGGGATTTTGATAGGGAAAGTCTGAGGGTATAAGGGGTATTCGTGACGCCACCTGCGGTATGTGTCCAGGGTGGCCACCGCTGCTTCAGAACCTCTGGAGACGATGACCGGCAGCTTAGATGGTTCCGCTCCCCGCAGGTGGAGCACGTTCCCCAGGGCAGCGGGATGGAGGAGTTGATTCGTACCTTGGCAGTTGATCATTGGGACGTCGGTACCCCGGTGTTTAATGTGGCCTCTGAGGTCGCCGCTAATAAAAGTCTCACACACTGGAGTTCTGGTTCTTTTACTCAGTTCTTTCAACACAGGCGTTGGGTACTTTTCGTTGCCAACCTCCGTTTCAGCGTTGTCTCCAGCACCTGGTTAGAGCAGTCAAGCCACGGTCGGTGCCTTTTTCTGTCCTCGCTGCATGTTCGTGTCTCTGGTAGTCTTTCTCAGCGTTATAAGGAGTAGTTCTCTTCTGGAGCAAGTGTAGCATCGCTCTACCCCCCAGGCTCTCAATGCTCTCCGCAGCACAGATCTCAAGTACCAACAGCCACGAGTGCTTATTTGTGTCCCCTCCCGGTCACTGCTCTCTAGTTCAGCCGCCTTCCCCAAGTTGTATCAGGTGTTCAGCCACAGCTCCTGTTAGAGGTTTGGGGCCTCCGGATATACGGCTCGGGCATAAAGTATCCGTACCATGTCCAGAGCCGGGTCCCTGTCCACCAGCCCCTCTGGTTCGTCAGATTCAGGTGTACGGGGATTGATGTCTCCTCCGCACCCCAAGGGCTCTTCTCTTCTCCCACCTAACGGCTTCTCCCTGCCGTGGATCCTATACTCCTGACTTCCATTCCACTCCTTTCATGATGGTCTCTCTACTCCTACTACTACTACCCTGTCCCCCTTTTTGACCAGGGTCCTCTCTCGGGGTCCACCCACCGTCCCAGGGGCCCACAACAGTTGCGTGTGTGTGTGTCTCGGGCTGGACTGTACCATCCCAGCACTGGAGAGCAGAGACACCATTCCTCTCAAATGCAGGAGAGCAGTACCTCTGGTGGTAGCCTACCCGGTGGGGTGCCACAATCCTTCTTGACAAAGGTCAGCTCGTCCCCGACTGACCCGTTTCTCAGACACTCACAAAAAGTTTTTTTTATTATGCATATTAACAATAACTGTAAAACTTCAATCATTGTTTTTCATCCCATTCGGGAGGCACAGATTCTTGAACGTTGCATAACAAAGTCTGTATTAAGTTCAGTATCAAAAATAAAATGTCCGTCACAATGCTCTTAAAAGAAAATAAAAAGTGCTCAATAAAATAAAGTCCACAGTCCTGTGAGCAGCAACCCCTACCGGGGCTCAAAAACAGTTCTGGTCAAAGTTTTCCGTTCAACGTCCATGGCAGGTTAACTATTTACATGTCATTTATACACATTTTTACACTTGAACAGTACTACGATTTTTCCGGTACCTAACTAACCAAAATTCAAATTGTCCTCTCTTCTGGAAAGTTTGTCCGGCTCTGCTTACAGGATCTTATACACCCTCAGTGCGTACCAGCCCCGCTGTCCAATGCACCGAGTGTAGCCGACCTCCTCTCCGGGGCTCCTTTTTGGAGGTAGGACTCTACGCCTCTGCGACTGATGAACAACTCCTGCTCCAGTCCACACTCTTTAATGAACCCCAGCTGTTTCGAAGGTGGAAGTCCATGACTACATCTCGGCGCCGCTCCGCCGGGTTCGGGACTAACGTTCTCCTCTCGTACGCCTTTTCCTCCAAGTTCGCCTCCTCCTGTTGTCGCCAGCGGTCTCTACGCTGTCACTGTTCCTCCTCGGCAGCCTGTCTCCGCTCCTAGTAGCCATCGTCGTTCCTTTCCGTGACTCGATTCTCCGTCTGGGCCGCGACTGGGCTCCCTCCCATCAAGCTCTCATGGGAGGCTCAGTGCGCCCTTCCGCTCTCGACCTCCGGGATCTCTGCCGAGCTCTCGCTGCTCTTCGACTATGCGGTATCACCCTCGTCCTCTAACTGCGGTGCGGACTCGGGTGTGGTGGCCTGTGACTCCTCGGTCGGTTCAGGTGTTACCGGACGGTTGTGGGTCAGCGTCTCTTCTGCGGCTGCTGCAGCATTAAGCGGTTCTCCAGCTGGTGCTTCGGTTACTGGTGGTTCAGGAGGCTCTAGCACCAGGGCTTGTAGTACCGCTTTCTGTAACCGCGCTCACAGCCCACAACTGTGCACTGTTTCAACAATTGGCTCAGTACTGCCATAGCCTCGTTAAAGTCCTCGGGTCCGGTAAACCGTACCCAGTTGTCAGCCTCCCCATCTGCATTGGGAGCTCTCTCTCGTTCTTGTCCGCCCACCGGGGTGCCAAACCCGCTGCTCGCCATGATGCCTCCTCACTCCTCGCACCACGCAGTTCTTCTTCTCTCCTTTTTCTTTGGCCTGACCCTTCCGGCCATCTTTCACACCTCTCAGTGGGGTCAGCAGTTCTCTGTAGCCCCCTTGGCTTTTCTTTAGTACTCGGGGCGGGCCTGCTACTTCGCGCGCATTTCAAGGTCCTTTCCATGATGAGGGCCTAGACACCCCCCCAGACCTATATGTGGCGCTTGTTCTCTTCTCACCGCCATTTTTGCGACCCAGTTCTTACACAGTCTTTAACAGTTCTTAAGGTGCACGAGGCCCGGTGTTACAGGGCCACTCGCATCATGTTCGTGACGCCAGGTTGACATGCCCACCCCAGGGCCGGGGAAGACTCAGGAACCAGGCGGTTACTCGTTGTTCTCCATTTTCACAGGGACAGGCGGGGGCTGAGACCTGGTCCCGTGACCCTGGTCTCTTTACTTCTTCTCCTACTAATACTACCCTGTCCCCCTTTTTGACCTGGGTCCTCCCTCAGGGTCCATCCACCGTCCCAGGGGCCCACGGTTCCGTGTGTGTTGTGTTTCGGACTCGACTGCACCATCCCAGCACTGGAGAGCAGAGACACCATTCCCTTCAACCACAGGAGTGCAGTACCTCTGGTGGCAGCCGCCCTGATGGGGCGCCACAAGAACAGCGGTGCCTGTGATCGGCTCGAGCTTCCTGCCATACGAGTGAGGAACCATCCAGCAGGAAGAGGCCGCAGCTAAGCTATACACAGCAGAAAGGCTCCTGAACCCCCCTGGCGAGGTGGATCCCCAATTGCTTCCAGGCTGTCTGGACCTCATCTACCACCTGTAACCAGTGCCCTGGACTGCACTGACACCTGCCAAGTAAAGGTAACAGAAACTGCACTCTTTTGTGTCCTCTGCTTATTTTCAGCACCCTCTGTCCTGCACCCCAACAACCATCACCACTATCTTAATAGGCTGTTTCACTTATCCCTGGGGCCCCGCTCCACCTGTGGGGAGCTATACCATCCTGGCTGCCGCACCATCTACCCCAGTGGTCCCAATCTGTAGCGTCGACCATCCATGGCCGAACACCACACCACAGGTGGCGTCACGAATATCACCTGTAAATATCCCCTTTTACTGCACGCCCAGGGCCATGGAGCCGGGTCACCGCCACCATGATCTCCCAAGGAACTAACCAACCCGATTCAGAGTACCCCACGGCCCTGGTGGGCATTGCAATTACGCATACTACACTGAGACGTCAGATGGCAAGAGTGAGTGGAGGAGGGAGCATCAGAAGATCATTCCCTCTTTCATAATTGCTTTAAAGACAAGTAGAATAAGCATGGAGCCACTATACATACAATCATTTACCTCCATGTACGGCTTCCATATATACAGTCTGATCACCTCACATTCCCCCAATATACAGTACAATGTCCCCACAGTTCCCTATATACAGTATGGTGCCTCGACAACTCTTCTATATATAATATAAAGTCCCCACAGTTCCCTATATACAGTATGATGCCTTCACAGCCTCCTGTATACAGTATGATCCACCACTGCGTCCTATACACAGAACAATGTCCACAAAGATCTCTATATAAAGTATACCTCCACAGCTCCGTATATACATTATGATGCCCACACAGCCCCTCTATATACAGTTTGATACCTCCACAGCTCCGTATATACATTATGATGCCCACACAGCCCCTCTATATACAGTTTGATAGCTCCACAGCTCCGTATATACATTATGATGCCCACACAGCCCCCTATATACAGTTTGATACCCCCACAGCTCCGTATATACATTATGATGCCCACACAGCACCCTATATACAGTTTGATACCTCCACAGCTCCGTATATACATTATGATGCCCACACAGCCCCCTATATACAGTATGATGTCTCCACAGCTCCTTATATACATTATGATGCCCACACAGCCCCCTATATACAGTTTGATACCTCCACAGCTCCGTATATACATTATGATGCCCACACAGCACCCTATATACAGTTTGATACCTCCACAGCTCCGTATATACATTATGATGTCCACACAGACCCCTATATACAGTATGATGTCTCCACAGCTCCGTATATACATTATGATGCCCACACAGCACCCTATATACAGTTTGATACCTCCACAGCTCCGTATATACATTATGATGCCCACACAGCCCCCTATATACAGTTTGATACCTCCACAGCTCCGTATATACATTATGATGCCCACACAGCACCCTATATACAGTTTGATACCCCCACAGCTCCGTATATACATTATGATGCCCACACAGCACCCTATATACAGTTTGATACCTCCACAGCTCCGTATATACATTATGATGCCCACACACCGCCCCCTATATACAGTTTGATAGCTCCACAGCTCCGTATATACATTATGATGCCCACACAGCCCCCTATATACAGTTTGATACCTCCACAGCTCCGTATATACATTATGATGCCCACACAGCACCCTATATACAGTTTGATACCTCCACAGCTCCGTATATACATTATGATGCCCACACAGCCCCCTATATACAGTTTGATACCTCCACAGCTCCGTATATACATTATGATGCCCACACAGCCCCCTATATACAGTATGATGTCTCCACAACTCCTTATATACATTAATACAGCGAGAAAAGATAAAACGGCAGCACTCACCAGCTTGTGATGTTTCTTTTATTCAAGGTCCAAATGCAAAGGATCCATGAACATGCTTGGGGAAAGGAGGGGTGGAGGACATCAGACGACGGCTTGCCGTTTCGTGGCAATTGCCACTTCCACGGGTCTTTGCTCCTTATATACATTATGATGCCCACACAGCCCCCTATATACAGTATGATGTTTCCACAGCTCCTTATATACATTATGATGCCCCAACAGCCTCCTATATACAGTATGATATGATCCACCCACTGCTCCCTATACGCAGTACAATGTCCACAAAGATCTCTATATAAAGTATACCTCCACAGCTCCCTATATACAGTATGATGCCCACACAGCCCCCTATATACAGTATGATGTCTCCACAGCGCCCTATATACATTATGATGCCCACACAGCCCCCTATATACAGTATGATGTCTCCACAGCTCCCTATATACAGTATGATGCCCACACAGCCCCCTATATACAGTATGATGTCTCCACAGCGCCCTATATACATTATGATGCCCACACAGCCCCCTATATACAGTATGATGTCTCCACAGCTCCCTATATACAGTATGATGCCCACACAGCCCCCTATATACAGTATGATGTCTCCACAGCTCCCTATATACAGTATGATGCCCACACAGCCCCCTATATACAGTATGATGTCTCCACAGCGCCCTATATACATTATGATGCCCACACAGCCCCCTATATACAGTATGATGTCTCCCACTGCTCCCTATACACAGTACAATGTCCACAAAGATCTCTATATAAAGTATACCTCCACAGCTCCGTATATACAGTTAGATAAGATTCCTCAGCTCCTGATAAGATCCTCCAATTCTCTCTATATACAGTAGTATTATGTTCCTACAGCTCCCTATATACAGTATTTATTATCTATATGTCTATTTTCTTATTATCTATCTATCTCTATCTATCTATCTATCTATCTATCCATCTATCCATCCATCCTTTGATCATGGGTCACTTTCCCGGCGCTGCCCCTACTGGTAGCACATGGTATAACACATATGGTTTAGTACTCCGGCCACCGCTTGGCGTTCTTTCGCCTATTGTGTTACTTTCTTTGATACTTTCCGTTATCCCGGAGGAGTCTATGGGGAGAAGTCTTTGATTCTGTTCTCCATCTAGACAACAATGTAGCGGTTTATTTATGATCTCCATCTCATGACACGCGGGTTTGTGCCAGCGCCTCCATCTTGCCAGCAAATCTGAAGATCCAACCTTTTCCAATTGTTAGTGCTGATAGCGGAGCTCGCGCCTATTGTCTGTGATTAGCACAAATAATAACACTGCTTGTGCTCCCTGACAGCGGCTGCAGGCTAGCGGGAGAACACGAGCGCAGGAAATCCGCCGCCCCGTGTGCCCACCGCACATCAACACCATGTGAGAGACTGGAAAACATGGCGCAGCCCATAACAGGAAAGACGCCAAGTCACGGCACACGGGATCTCATGGCATCAAGGGACACAATGGACCTCGGTCACTGAGCGCCACAGCCATTGTCATCCAGACCCGCTATCTGCTCCTGTCATGTACATCCACCAAGGGCGTAACTACAACAGGTGCAGGGGTTGCAATCGCACCCGAGTGCTGGAGGCTAGGGGGCCCCAAAAGTCCCTTCAGCCTATTAAAGATTTGTGATAATTGAGGGCCCCATTGAAGCTTTCGCATCGGGGCTCATGAGCTTCAAGTTACGTCATGATGTATGTACATCCCATAGAAGACACTGAGGCTGCTGTATAAACATCACATAGGAGACACTGAGACTGTTGCATATACATCACATAGGAGACACTGAGACTGCGGTATACACATCACATAGGAGACACTGAGACTGTTGCATATACCATACATAGGAGTCACAGAGGCTCTTGTATATACATTTCTTAGCATAGACTGAGACTGGTGTATATACATCACATAGAATATATTGAGATGACTGTATACATTATATATGATGCACTGAAATGGCTCTATATACAGTACATCCCATAAGATACACTGAGATGTGCGTATATACATTATTTAGGATAAATTGAGATTGCTGTATATACATTATATAGGACACACTGAGACTGAATTGTACACATCACATAGACTGAGACTGCTATATATATAGGATATACTGAGACTGCTTTATACACATCCCATAGGATACACTGAAACTGCTGTATATAAACCACATAGGAGATTCTGAGACTTCTGTATAGACCCGTTGAAGCTTTTGCATTGGGGCCGATGAGCTTGAAATTACGTCACTGACATTCCCCCCCTTTTAAAAAAGGTTTCCAACTTTCTCATAAATGTATGCTCTATACACCAGTCTTCATCTATTGTAGAGGATGGCCAACCTTTTGTCTTCTCTGGCCCACAGTGGAGGAAGAATGGCTGTCTTAGGCCACGCATTAAATCCACAAACACTAATGAGCATAGAAAAGGTCCCCCCATATTTATCGTGATGTCCACCACAACAAGTAAGCAAAAAAGTATTCAAATAATAATCCTAAATTTGCAGCCGCCCATACAGAAAGTCTTTTAAAATTGTCAAGTAGGACCAAAGTTTGTGATCACATATATAGAAAATGTCCCTATCTATGTAATAAAAAGAAATACTGAGACTACTGAATACATCACATAGGAGACACTGAAACTCCTGGATATACATCACATAGGAGACACTGAGACTCCTGTATATACATCACATAGGAGACAGAGAATGCTGAATATGCATCACATAGGAGACACTAACACTGCTATATATACATCAGATAGGAGACACTGGGACTGCTGTATACATCACATAGGAATTACTAAGACTGCATTTATCACATAGGAAACAGTGATACTATGCTTTATATCAGATAGAATACGTTTAGATGACCATTTATGTCATATAGGATACACTGAGATGGTGTATATACATCACATAGGATAAACTAAGACTGCTGTATATGCACCACATAAGAGACACTGAGTGTGCTGAATATGCATCACATAGGAGACAGTGAGACTGCTGTATACACCACACAGGAATCACTGACTGCATATATCACATAGGAGATAGTGATGCTATGTTTTGTATCAGATAGAATACGTTTAGATGACCATTTAAGTCATATAGGATACACTGAGACTGCTGTATATACATCACATAGAAGACACTGAGACTGCTGTATGCACATTAAATGAGACACTGAATTGCTGTATATACATCACATAGGAAAAACAGAAACTGCTATATATACATCACATAATAGACACTGAGTCTGCTGTATGTACATCACATAATAGACACTGAGTCTGCTGTATATACATCACGTAGGAGACACTGAGTCTGCTGTGTATACATCACATAGGAAACATTGAGATGGCTGTATATACATGATATAGGAGACACAGACACTGCTCAATTTGCATCTGATAGCATACACTGAGACTGCTGTATAAATCACATAGGATGTATGTAATTTAAAGAGGTAATACAATCTCCAAGATCCTGTCCCAATATTTATTATGTGTATATAATAATATTAGCAAATATCTCCAATTAGAAATGTAGTATAGTTCTTCTGATTAGCTGTCACGTACCTCGTGCAGGGCAATGCAGTGGCTTAGGTGCCCATGGTTAAAACCACTAGCATTTAACTAAGTGGCACTATCTAATATATATATATATATACTAGCTGTGAGCCCGATGCAAATGCATCGGGATTCTAGAACGTGCATAAATTTGCTTATAATAGTTATAGCTGGTCTGAGTACTTTTTGGGGGGTGTGAGGACTTTTTGGGGGGTGTGTTGAATACTTTTTGGGGGGTGTTGAATACTTTTTGGGGGGTGTTGAATACTTTTTGGGGTTGTTGAATACTTTTTGGGGGTGTTCAATACTTTTTGGGGGTGCTCAATACTTTTGGGGGTGCTCAATACTTTTTGGGGGGTGTTGAATACTGTTTGGGGGGGGGTTTGATTAATTTTTTTAATTTAATTGTTAATGTAATTATATATTATTTATATATTATTTTTTTTGTTTTTTATTATTATTTTTATTTTATTGTGTATATATTTATATTATTTATTTTTTTTTTTTTTAGTATTTTTATTATTATTAAAGTTAAAAACCGCACTTGCTGCACCTGCCGCAAGTCCCCCTATACTTTCTATGGGATTACCGCAACCGTTACACTTGCGGCGCGGTTGCGGTAATCCCCATAGCGCTGGAGTGGTGTCGTTGCTGGGCTGAGTGTGCAGTCTGCTTATTGTATACTAGATGTGGCCCCATGTTATCACATCAGGAGGTGCGCTCTTTGTGCTCACTTATGAGGTGTCTGTGCCCCTCCTGTGCGCTCTCTGTGGCATCCATGTCTGTGCACTCTCTATGATCCCCCTGAGCGCTCCCTGTACTCTCCTCTGTATCCCCCTGTGTGCGCTCTCTGTGGCTCCTGTGTGCTCTCTCTTTGGCCCCCTGTGTGGTCTCTCTTTGGCCCCCTGTGTGGTCTCTGTATCCCCCTGTGTGCGCTCTCTGTGGCCCCTGTGTGCTCTCTCTTTGGCCCCCTGTGTGGTCTCTGTAGCCCCCTGTGTGCTCTCTCTGTGGCTCCTGTGTGCTCTCTCTTTGGCCCCCTGTGTGGTCTCTGTAGCACCCTGTGTGCAGTCTCTGTGGCTCCTGTGTGCTCTCTCTTTGGCCCCCTGTGTGGTCTCTGTAGCCCCCTGTGTGCTCTCTCTTTGGCCCCCTGTGTGGTCTCTGTAGCCCCCTGTGTGCGCTCTCTGTGGCCCCTGTGTGCTCTCTCTTTGGCCCCCTGTGTGGTCTCTGTAGCCCCCTGTGTGCTCTCTCTGTGGCCCCTGTGTGCTCTCTCTTTGGCCCCCTGTGTGGTCTCTGTAGCCCACTGTGTGCGATCTCTGTGGCCCCTGTGTGCTCTCTCTTTGGCCCCCTGTGTGGTCTCTCTTTGGCCCCCTGTGTGGTCTCTGTAGCCCACTGTGTGCGCTCTCTGTGGCCCCTGTGTGCTCTCTCTTTGGCCCCCTGTGTGGTCTCTGTATCCCCCTGTGTGCGCTCTCTGTGGCCCCTGTGTGCTCTCTCTTTGGCCCCCTGTGTGGTCTCTGTAGCCCACTGTGTGCGCTCTCTGTGGCCCCTGTGTGCTCTCTCTTTGGCCCCCTGTGTGGTCTCTGTATCCCCCTGTGTGCGCTCTCTGTGGCCCCTGTGTGCTCTCTCTTTGGCCCCCTGTGTGGTCTCTGTAGCCCACTGTGTGCGCTCTCTGTGGCCCCTGTGTGCTCTCTCTTTGGCCCCCTGTGTGGTCTCTCTTTGGCCCCCTGTGTGGTCTCTGTAGCCCACTGTGTGCGCTCTCTGTGGCCCCTGTGTGCTCTCTCTTTGGCCCCCTGTGTGGTCTCTGTAGCCCACTGTGTGCGCTCTCTGTGGCCCCTGTGTGCTCTCTCTTTGGCCCCCTGTGTGGTCTCTGTATCCCCCTGTGTGCGCTCTCTGTGGCCCCTGTGTGCTCTCTCTTTGGCCCCCTGTGTGGTCTCTGTAGCCCACTGTGTGCGCTCTCTGTGGCCCCTGTGTGCTCTCTCTTTGGCCCCCTGTGTGGTCTCTCTTTGGCCCCCTGTGTGGTCTCTGTAGCCCACTGTGTGCGCTCTCTGTGGCCCCTGTGTGGTCTCTCTTTGGCCCCCTGTGTGGTCTCTGTAGCCCACTGTGTGCGCTCTCTGTGGCCCCTGTGTGCTCTCTCTTTGGCCCCCTGTGTGGTCTCTGTATCCCCCTGTGTGCGCTCTCTGTGGCCCCTGTGTGCTCTCTCTTTGGCCCCCTGTGTGGTCTCTGTAGCCCACTGTGTGCGCTCTCTGTGGCCCCTGTGTGCTCTCTCTTTGGCCCCCTGTGTGGTCTCTGTATCCCCCTGTGTGCGCTCTCTGTGGCCCCTGTGTGCTCTCTCTTTGGCCCCCTGTGTGGTCTCTGTAGCCCACTGTGTGCGCTCTCTGTGGCCCCTGTGTGCTCTCTCTTTGGCCCCCTGTGTGGTCTCTCTTTGGCCCCCTGTGTGGTCTCTGTAGCCCACTGTGTGCGCTCTCTGTGGCCCCTGTGTGCTCTCTCTTTGGCCCCCTGTGTGGTCTCTGTAGCCCACTGTGTGCGCTCTCTGTGGCCCCTGTGTGCTCTCTCTTTGGCCCCCTGTGTGGTCTCTGTATCCCCCTGTGTGCGCTCTCTGTGGCCCCTGTGTGCTCTCTCTTTGGCCCCCTGTGTGGTCTCTGTAGCCCACTGTGTGCGCTCTCTGTGGCCCCTGTGTGCTCTCTCTTTGGCCCCCTGTGTGGTCTCTGTAGCCCCCTGTGTGCGCTCTCTGTGGCCCCCCTGTGCATTCTCTATGTCCCTTTTTGTTCTCTCTGTGGCCCCCTGTACATTGTCTGTAGCCCCCTGTGTGCTCTCTCTCTGTGGCCTCCCTGTAGCCACCTGTGCATTCTCTGTGCATTCTCTGTAGCCCCCTGTGTGCTCTCTGTGGCCCCCTGTGCGATCAGTGCGGTTAACATAGCGGCACATCACTCGGGTGTACCAATATGGCGGCCGTTTTTTTTTTTCTGTTGCTCCAGCTGGTCACGTGGACCAATCAGATGGCGAAGAAATGGAGACATCTCGACAAGGCAATTATATAAGTAGAAGGGGCTCCGGGTTGATGGAGCTGGGGCTGTGTAGTCCTGGAGAACCCTACAATTAGGCCACCCACAGGGAGCACTACAGAGACTGCTCCTCTGTCTGGGTTATATGTTGCAGATCTGTTGGGCCCTATGAAGCTGCACAGGTCGTACTTGATATTCTTGTCCGGGTCGCCCGACCGACCTGCATCAAGAAGAAAGGAAGAAACTGATACAAATAATCCAGCACATAAAGGAACTATCATACTTCCCACAGTCTGGGACAGTTATCACAGCGCCATCTGCTGTTTGCTTAGCTGGTGCCTGTAGAATAAGCCTGCAGCTGTTGTAGCCTTCCACATTATATTTTGCTTTACTCCTGACATGGCCCAGCTACACCAGTGTACAAGTATTTTACAATTATTTTAGGGTAAAGGTTCCTTTAAGGAATGTATTTTGCTACAATGTAACAAATTATGAGAAACCTGAAGAATTCATCGAATGTCGCCCTTCAGAGGCTTTACCGAAGGTGAACCACACGTGCATGCGGGTGCTGAGGTGAGGCTATCTTTACTGTTAACTGCAATATATTCTGCAGCACTTCACAAATCAAGGCATAGCGCACAATGGTCAGGACATGAGTATTACAGAGGAGCCTGGTTAAATCATTGTTTCTTATCAGACTGCTTGGAGGCCCCATTGTATAAGTGTGTAGATTGCTAATTAAATCTAAATTCTCTCTGCCACTACTGTCTACATCATTCAGAGGACAATTATACAGTCGGATTGAACTGCCAACCAATAAGAGAGCAGCCTTGTCCCACCAGTCCTGTAAGAATACAATATACACTGAGGTGGGGGGCTTCAGTTCCAGCTAGAGGATAACATTGCATCTTCATGACTTCAGCCTTGGAACTTCAGTTCTGACCTCCAGGGTCACATCATGTCTTCATACTCTGCAAGGCCTCAGCCTAGGATCCTAGAATTTGGCTGGCAGAAACCCAGGTTGGGAAATCTGATCACCCGGCTACAGACTTTGCGTCAGCTTCCTGAGCTTGCCGCTATTCCTTTCTCAGTGGGTGCCCGCCAAAAGCAGGGTGCTGCTGGATTGGAGTAAGTGGCCCTGAAAGCCCTGAAGGCATGAATATTCTAATCCCTGGTGAGCCAGCGGAAGGGTGAGACTCTGTTGCTTGTTACATGGTGTGTAGTTGTTAATTATGTGTTATATGCCTTTGACTGTTGATGATCCAATAAAGTCTTACCATTGTGTGGTTCCCTCATCCTGTGTTGTCTGAGTAGTGTTTTGCCCCCCGGTTAAGGCGTTCAGTTAGGATGAGCCCTGGTCCATGTGGTCTTTCTAAAGGCGGCCAACAGACAAGAGCACCTACTAATCCCCATGTCTCCACAGAGAGCACCCACTGACCTCGTGTCTCCACAGAGGAGAGCACCCACTGACCCCCGTGTCTCCACAGAGGAGAGCCCCACTGACCCCCGTGTCTCCACAGAGGAGAGCACCCACTGACCCCCGTGTCTCCACAGAGAGCACCCACTGACCCCCGTGTCTCCATAGAGAGCACCCACTGATCCCCATGTCTCTACAGAGGAGAGCACCACTGACCCCTGTGTCTCCACAGAGGAGAGCACCACTGACCCCCGTGTCTACACAGAGGAGAGCCCCCACTGACCCCCGTGTCTCCACAGAGGAGAGCACCCACTGACCCCCGTGTCTCCACAGAGGAGAGCACCCACTGACCCCCGTGTCTCCACAGAGGAGAGCACCCACTGATCCCCGTGTCTCCACAGAGGAGAGCACCCACTGACCCCCGTGTCTCCACAGAGGAGAGCACCCACTGACCCCCGTGTCTCCACAGAGGAGAGCACCCACTGACCCCCGTGTCTCCACAGAGGAGAGCACCCACTGACCCCCCGTGTCTCCACAGAGGAGAGCACCCACTGACCCCCGTGTCTCCACAGAGGAGAGCACCCACTGACCCCCGTGTCTCCACAGAGGAGAGCACCCAGTGAACGCCCCCGTGTCTCCACAGAGGAGAGCACCCACTGACCCCCGTGTCTCCACAGAGATCACCCACTGACCCCCCGTGTCTCCACAGAGGAGAGCAACCATGACCCCCGTGTCTCCACAGAGGAGAGCACCCACTGACCCCCGTGTCTCCACAGAGGAGAGCACCCACTGACCCCCGTGTCTCCACAGAGAGAGCAGCCACTGACCCCGTGTCTCCACAGAGGAGAGCACCCACTGACCCCCGTGTCTCCACAGAGAGCACCCACTGACCCCCCGTGTCTCCACAGAGGAGAGCACCCACTGATCCCTGTGTCTCCACAGAGGAGAGCACCCAGTGACCCCCGTGTCTCCACAGAGAGCACCCACTGACCCCCGTGTCTCCACAGAGGAGAGCACCCACTGATCCCCGTGTCTCCACAGAGGAGAGCACCCACTGACCCCCGTGTCTCCACAGAGAGCACCCACTGACCCCCGTGTCTCCACAGAGGAGAGCACCCACTGATCCCCGTGTCTCCACAGAGGAGAGCACCCAGTGACCCCCGTGTCTCCATAGAGAACACCCACTGCCTCCCGTGACTCCACAGAGGAGAGCACCCACTGATCCCCGTGTCTCCACAGAGGAGAGCACCCACTGATCCCCGTGTCTCCACAGAGGAGAGCACCCACTGACCCCGTGTCTCCACAGAGGAGAGCACCCACTGACCCCTGTGTCTCCACAGAGGAGAGCACCCACTGACCCCCGTGTCTCCACAGAGGAGAGCACCCACTGACCCCTTGTCTCTACAGAGGAGAGCACCCACTGAGCCCCGTGTCTCCACAGAGGAGAGCACCCACTGACCCCCTTGTCTCCACAGAGAGAGCAACCACTGACCCCCGTGTCTCCACAGAGGAGAGCCCCCGCTGACCCCCGTGTCTCCACAGAGAGCACACCACTGACCCCCGTGCTCCACAGAGGAGAGCACCCACTGATCCCCGTGTCTCCACAGAGGAGAGCACCCACTGACCCCGTGTCTCCACAGAGGAGAACACCCACTGCCTCCCGTGACTCCACAGAGGAGAGCACCCACTGATCCCCGTGTCTCCACAGAGGAGAGCACCCACTGATCCCCGTGTCTCCACAGAGGAGAGCACCCACTGATCCCCGTGTCTCCACAGAGGAGAGCACCCACTGACCCCCGTGTCTCCACAGAGGAGAGCACCCACTGACCCCCGTGTCTCCACAGAGGAGAGCACCCACTGACCCCTTGTCTCTACAGAGGAGAGCACCCACTGACCCCCGTGTCTCCACAGAGAGAGCACCCACTGACCCCTGTCTCCACAGAGGAGAGCACCCACTGACCCCGTGTCTCCACAGAGGAGAGCCCCCCTGATCCCCGTGTCTCCACAGAGAGCACCCACTGACCCCGTGTCTCCACAGAGGAGAGCACCCACTGATCCCCGTGTCTCCACAGAGGAGAGCACCCACTGACCCCCGTGTCTCCACAGAGGAGAGCACCCACTGACCCCCGTGTCTCCACAGAGGAGAGCACCCACTGACCCCCGTGTCTCCACAGAGGAGAGCACCCACTGACCCCCGTGTCTCCACAGAGGAGAGCACCCACTGACCCCCGTGTCTCCACAGAGGAGAGCACCCACTGATCCCCGTGTCTCCACAGAGGAGAGCACCCACTGACCCCCGTGTCTCCACAGAGGAGAGCACCCACTGACCCCCGTGTCTCCACAGAGGAGAGCACCCACTGACCCCCGTGTCTCCACAGAGGAGAGCACCCACTGACCCCCGTGTCTCCACAGAGGAGAGCACCCAGTGACCCCCGTGTCTCCACAGAGGAGAGCCCCCACTGACCGCTGTGTCTCCACAGAGGAGAGCACCCACTGACCCCCGTGTCTCCACAGAGAGCACCCACTGACCCCCGTGTCTCCACAGAGGAGAGCACCCACTGACCCCCGTGTCTCCACAGAGGAGAGCACCCACTGACCCCCGTGTCTCCACAGAGGAGAGCACCCACTGACCCCCGTGTCTCCACAGAGGAGATCACCCACTGACCCCCCGTGTCTCCACAGAGGAGAGCACCCAGTGACCCCCGTGTCTCCACAGAGGAGAGCACACCCACTGACCCCCGTGTCTCCACAGAGGAGAGCACCCACTGACCCCCGTGTCTCCACAGAGGAGAGCAGCCACTGACCCCCGTGTCTCCACAGAGGAGAGCACCCACTGACCCCCGTGTCTCCACAGAGAGCACCCACTGACCCCCGTGTCTCCACAGAGGAGAGCACCCACTGACCCCCCGTGTCTCCACAGAGGAGAGCACCCACTGATCCCCGTGTCTCCACAGAGGAGAGCACCCAGTGACCCCCGTGTCTCCATAGAGAACACCCACTGCCTCCCGTGACTCCACAGAGGAGAGCACCCACTGATCCCCGTGTCTCCACAGAGGAGAGCACCCACTGATCCCCGTGTCTCCACAGAGGAGAGCACCCACTGATCCCCGTGTCTCCACAGAGGAGAGCACCCACTGACCCCCGTGTCTCCACAGAGGAGAGCACCCACTGACCCCCGTGTCTCCACAGAGGAGAGCACCCACTGACCCCTTGTCTCTACAGAGGAGAGCACCCACTGACCCCCGTGTCTCCACAGAGGAGAGCACCCACTGACCCCTTGTCTCCACAGAGGAGAGCACCCACTGACCCCCGTGTCTCCACAGAGGAGAGCCCCCGCTGACCCCCGTGTCTCCACAGAGAGCACCCACTGACCCCCGTGTCTCCACAGAGGAGAGCACCCACTGACCCCCGTGTCTCCACAGAGAAGAGCACCCACTGACCCCCGTGTCTCCACAGAGAAGAGCACCCACTGACCCCCGTGTCTCCACAGAGAAGAGCACCCACTGACCCCCGTGTCTCCACAGAGGAGAGCACCCACTGACCCCCGTGTCTCCACAGAGAAGAGCACCCACTGACCCCCGTGTCTCCACAGAGAGCACCCACTGATCCCCGTGTCTCCACAGAGGAGAGCCCCCACTGACCCCCGTGTCTCCACAGAGGAGAACACCCACTGACCCCCGTGTCTCCACAGAAGAGAGCACCCACTGACCCCCGTGTCTCCACAGAGGAGAGCACCCACTGACCCCAGTGTCTCCACAGAGGAGAGCACCCACTGACCCCAGTGTCTCCACAGAGGAGAGCACCCAGTGACCCCCGTGTCTCCACAGAGGAGAGCACCCACTGACCCCCGTGTCTCCACAGAGAGCACCCACTGACCCCCGTGTCTCCACAGAGAAGAGCACCCACTGACCCCTGTGTCTCCACAGAGGAGAGCACCCACTGACCCCCGTGTCTCCACAGAGGAGAGCACCCACTGACCCCTGTGTCTCCACAGAGGAGAGCACCCACTGACCCCTGTGTCTCCACAGAGGAGAGCACCCAATGACCCCCGTGTCTCCACAGAGGAGAGCACCCACTGACCCCTGTGTCTCCACAGAGGAGAGCACCCACTGACCCCTGTGTCTCCACAGAGGAGAGCACCCAATGACCCCCGTGTCTCCACACATGAGTATTACAGAGGAGCCTTGATACAACCCATAGAGCTGCTCACGATATGCCCTGGTGGTCCTGTGGTCCTTCTTGTGATGTTCTACATCTCTCACCATTGGTTTACATAGGAATCCTTTGCTTGGTCTCAGTCTTTCCTCTCATTCTGTGCAGGATCCATCCTCGCTCCTTCATCCCCTCCGCCCTCGGTGGATCCACCAGGCACAAGCTCCGTGTTACACAACGCTCAGACCTTATAATGTTTATACGATACCCGGAGTAACGCGCTCCGGGCCCCCGCTGTGGAGCCACATTCCTCCCAATGATAATAATAATAATTCTGTCACAGATGTGTAAGATGAGAATAAATGAATATAAGGAAGCTGAGGAATTCCAGCTCACGGTGGACACCGATTCTTCTTAAAGGGATCCTCCATTAATGTCTGATACATATCGGGACCAATCTAGAGCCGTCTCAGGAGCGGGGCCCGGTCTAGAGCCCAGAGGTACAAGGACTCACCGTCCCCAAAGACACACATCCATGTCACTCCACAGTAGACCACGCAGCCACTATGGGGTCTTAGTGTCAGGGAGGCCCGGTGTCAGCTCCAGCTCCGGCCCCCACCCTGCACAGGACGGAGAACTCCCTCTCTCCTCATTCCCCCACTGTGCCTGCGCTCTGACATCTCAGTGGGGCGCGATGATGTCACTGCTGCACACTGATGTACTGGGATGTGCAGAGTGCAGGACGCTCGCAGGGGAACAGAGCTGCGGGGGAACCAGGAGAGGTGAGTACACATTTATTTACCGTAATCAGTGAGTACACGGTGGCCAAAAGAGTGTGTGGGGGGAGAGTTGAGGAAGGGGCATTATACTATATGGAGGGTCATGAGGCTGCATATATGAGGCTATATTATTTTATATGGAGGACTATGGGTTACATTATACTATATAGAGGACTATGGGTCACATTACACTATATGGAGGACTAAGGGTCACATTATACTATATGGAGGACTATGGGTCACATTATACTATATGGAGGACTAAGGGTCACATTATACTATATGGAGGACTATGGGTCACATTATACTATATAGAGGACTAATGGTCACATTATACTATATAGAGGACTATGGGTCATATTATACTAAATGGAGAACTATGGGTCACATTATACTAAATGGAGAACTATGGGTCACATTATACTATATGGAGGACTAAGGGTCACATTATACTATATTGAGGACTAAGGGTCACATTATACTGTATGGAAGATTATGAGGCTGCATTATTCTATATTGACGGCTATGAGGCTGCATTATACTATTAATGAGGACTATGAGGCTGAGGCTATATTATACTTTATGGAAGGATTTGAGGCTGCCTTATACTATATGAAGGACTATGAGGCTGCATTATATTATATAGAGGACTATGAGGCTGCATTATACTATATGGAGGACTATGGGTCACAGTACACTATATTGAGGACTATGGATCACATTATATTATATGGAGGACTATGGGTCACATTATACTGTATGGAGAATTATGAGGCTGCATTATACTATATGGACGGCTATGAAGCTGCATTATATTATATGTAGGACTATGAGGCTGATGCTATATTATACTATATGGAATGATATGAGGCTGCATTATACTATATGAAGGATTATAAGGCTGCATTATACTATATGGATGGCTGTGAGGCTGCATTATACTATATGGAGGACTATGAGGCTGCACTATACTATATTGAGGGATGTGAGGCTGCATTATACTATATGGAGGACTATGCGGCTGCATTATACTATATGGAGGACTATGGCAGCCCATTATATTATATTATATTATATTGAAGACTATCGGGTGCATTATACTATATATGGAGGACTATGAGGCTGCATTATACTATATGGAGGGCTGTGAGGCTGCATTATACTATATGGAGGAGTATGCGGCTGCATTATACTATATTGAGGGCTGTGAGGCTGCATTATCTAATATATAATTACCCTAAGGCCACTTCCGTCATATTCAGCAGTGTTTCCGTCATCGTATGCGTGGCTGCCACACTCACAATGCCTTTGCGAGTCCTTCCAGAGTCTCTCCTCACTCGCAATGCCTTTGCGAGTCCTTGCTGACTCTCTCTCTCCTCACTCGCAATGCCTTTGCGAGTCCATGCACAGTCTCTCACTCTCAGGACCTGAGATGATGTCACTGGTATGGGCGGGGCTATATCACATGACTGTGACATCATCACAGGCACTTTCATTGCTGCAGTCAGCACAGGAGACATCATGCCGCTGTCTCACATCAGACGTGTCCTCATCAGTGATTCTCTGCCTCTGACATCCTGCGATCACAAGGGAACATAGAGCTGACAGAGGACCCCGGACTGAGACCCCAAGAGCTGATCTCCAGGATACAGGTGAGAGGAGGCTGCACAGGAGCAACGCTCTGCAGAGGGGAGGCTGCACAGGAGCAATGCTCTGCAGAGATGAGGCTGCTCAGGAGCAATGTTCTGCAGAGAGGAGGCTGCACAGGAGCAACGCTCTGCAGAGGGGAGGCTGCACAGGAGCATTGCTCTGCAGAGGGGAGGCTGCACAGGAGCATTGCTCTGCAGAGAGGAGGCTGCACAGGAGCAATGTTCTGCAGAGAGGAGGCTGCACAGGAGCAATGTTCTGCAGAGAGGAGGCTGCACAGGAGCATTGCTCTGCAGAGAGGAGGCTGCACAGGAGCAATGTTCTGCAGAGAGGTGGCTGCACAGGAGCATTGCTCTGCAGAGAGGAGGCTGCACAGGAGCAATGCTCTGCAGAGAGGAGGCTGCACAGGAGCGATGCTCTGCAGGGAGGAGGCTGCACAGGAGCAATGCTCTGCAGAGAGGAGGCTGCACAGGAGCAATACTCAGCAGAGAGGAGCCTGCACAAGAGCAATGCTCTGCATGAGTGGAGCCAACATGCTGGCGACGGCAGAGTGAAAATGCCGTGGCGGGGAACACGATGACCCGCTGGTAAGTATGACAGTCAGAGTGCCTCTGCAATACTCTGCAGAGAGGAGGCTGCACAGGAGCAATGCTCTACAGTAAGGAGGCTGCACAGGAGCAATACTCTGCAGAGAGGAGGCTGCACAGGAGCATTGCTCTGCATGAGGGGAGGCTGCACAGGAGCAATGCTCTGCAGAGAGGAGGAGGCTGCACAGGAGCAATGCTCTGCAGAGAGGAGGCTGCACAGGAGCAATACTCATCAGAGAGGAGCCTGCACAGGAGCAATACTCAGCATCAGTGAAGCCAACATGCTGGCGACGGCGGAGTGAAAATGCCGTGGCGGGGAAGACGATGACCCGCTGGTAAGTATGACAGGCAGAGTGCCTCTGTCCTCTGCTGACCACTCTGCCCGCCGCACTGCGCTGACCACTCTGCCCGCCGCACTGCGCTGACCACTCTGCCCACCCCACTCACTGCTAACCACTGAGCCACCATTATTCTGCTAACCACTGAGCCACCGCGCACTACTAACCACTGAGCCACCGCGCAGTGCTAAAGTGCTAACCACTGAGCCACCGCGCAGTGCTAAAGTGCTAACCACTGAGCCACCGCGCAGTGCTAACCACTGAGCCACCGCCCAGTGCTAACCACTGAGCCACCGCCCAGTGCTAACCACTGAGCCACCGCTTAGTGCTAACCACTGAGCCACCGCGCAGTGCTAACCACTGAGCCACCGCGCAGTGCTAACCACTGAGCCACCGCGCAGTGCTAACCACTGAGCCACCGCGCAGTGCTAACCACTGAGCCACCGCGCAGTGCTAACCACTGAGCCACCGCGCAGTGCTAACCACTGAGCCACCGTATACAGTGCTAACCACTGAGCCACCGTATACAGTGCTAACCACTGAGCCACCGTATACAGTGCTAACCACTGAGCCACCGTATACAGTGCTAACCACTGAGCCACCGTATACAGTGCTAACCACTGAGCCACCATATACAATGCTAACCACTGAGCCACCGTATACAGTGCTAACCACTGAGCCACCGTATACAGTGCTAACCACTGAGCCACCGTATACAGTGCTAACCACTGAGCCACCGTATACAGTGCTAACCACTGAGCCACCGTATACAGTGCTACCCACTGAGCCGCCATATACAATGCTAACCACTGAGCCACCGTATACAGTGCTAACCACTGAGCCACCGTATACAGTGCTAACCACTGAGCCACCGTATACAGTGCTAACCACTGAGCCACCGTATACAGTGCTAACCACTGAGCCACCGTATACAGTGCTACCCACTGAGCCGCCATATACAATGCTAACCACTGAGCCACCGTATACAGTGCTAACCACTGAGCCTCCATATACAATGCTAACCACTGAGCCACCGTATACAGTGCTACCCACTGAGCCACCATATACAGTGCTAACCACTGAGCCACCGTATACAGTGCTAACCACTGAGCTATCATATACAGTGCTAACCACTGAGCCACCATATACAGTGCTAACCACTGAGCCACCATATACAGTGCTAACCACTGAGCCACCGTATACAGTGCTAACCACTGAGCTATCATATACAGTGCTAACCACTGAGCCACCATATACAGTGCTAACCACTGAGTCACCATATACACTGCTACCACTGAGCCATCATATACAGTGCTAACCACTGAGCCACCATATACAGTGCTAACCACTGAGTCACCGTATACAGTGCTAACCACTGAGCCATCATATACAGTGCTAACCACTGAACCACCATATACAGTGCTAACCACTGAGCCACCATATACAGTGCTAACCACTGAGCCACCATATACAGTGCTAACCACTGAACCACCGTATACAGTGCTAACCACTGAGCCACCATACAGTGCTAACCACTGAGCCACCATATACAGTGCTAACCACTGAGCCACCATATACAATGCTAACCACTGAGCAACCGTATACAGTGCTAACCACTGAGCCACCATATACAGTGCTAACCACTGAGCCACCGTATACACACAATTAATTTCACCGCACTCCCCTAAATATTAGTAAATAAACTATATATGCATTCTAGACTACCCGATTCTTTAGAATCGGGCTCACAGCTAGTACTATATAAAGGACTATGAGGCTGCATTATACTATATGGAGGACTATGGCAGCCCATTATATTATACTAGCTGTGAGCCCGATTCTAAAGAATCGGGTAGTCTAGAATGCATATATAGTTTATTTACTAATATTTAGGGGAGTGCGGTGAAATTAATTGTGTGTATACAGGTGGCTCAGTGGTTAGCACTGTATATGGTGGCTCAGTGGTTAGCACTGTATATGGTGGCTCAGTGGTTAGCACTGTATATGGTGGCTCAGTGGTTAGCACTGTATATGGTGGTTCAGTGGTTAGCACTGTATACGGTGGCTCAGTGGTTAGCACTGTATATGGTGGCTCAGTGGTTAGCACTGTATATGGCGGCTCAGTGGGTAGCAGAGTATACGGTGGCTCAGTGGTTAGCACTGTATACGGTGGCTCAGTGGTTAGCACTGTATACGGTGGCTCAGTGGTTAGCACTCTATATGGTGGCTCAGTGGTTAGCACTGCGCGGTGGCTCAGTGGTTAGCACTGCGCGGTGGCTCAGTGGTTAGCACTTTAGCACTGCGCGGTGGCTCAGTGGTTAGCACTTTAGCACTGCGCGGTGGCTCAGTGGTTAGCAGGAGTATGGTGGCTCAGTGGTTAGCAGTGAGTGGGTGTGGCAGAGTGGTCAGCAAAGTGCGGCGGGCAGAGTGGTCAGCGCAGTGCGGCGGGCAGAGTGGTCAGCAGAGGACAGAGGCACTCTGCCTGTCATACTTACCAGCGGGTCATCGTCTTCCCCGCCACGGCATTTTCACTCCGCCGTCGCCAGCATGTTGGCTCCACTCATGCAGAGCATTGCTCCTGTGCAGGCTCCTCTCTGCTGAGTATTGCTCCTGTACAGCCTCCTCTCTGCAGAGCATTGCTCCTGTGCAGCCTCCTCCTCTCTGCAGAGCATTGCTCCTGTGCAGCCTCCCCTCATGCAGAGCAATGCTCCTGTGCAGCCTCCTCTGTGCAGAGCATTGCTCCTGTGCAGCCTCCTCTCTGCAGAGTATTGCTCCTGTGCAGCCTCCTTACTGTAGAGCATTGCTCCTGTGCAGCCTCCTCTCTGCAGAGTATTGCAGAGGCACTCTGACTGTCATACTTACCAGCGGGTCATCGTGTTCCCCGCCACGGCATTTTCACTCTGCCGTCGCCAGCATGTTGGCTCCACTCATGCAGAGCATTGCTCTTGTGCAGGCTCCTCTCTGCTGAGTATTGCTCCTGTGCAGCCTCGTCTCTGCAGAGCAATGCTCCTGTGCAGCCTCCTCTCTGCAGAGCATTGCTCCTGTGCAGCCTCCTCCCTACAGAGCATCGCTCCTGTGCAGCCTCCTCTCTGCAGAGCATTGCTCCTGTGCAGCCTCCTCTCTGCAGAGCATTGCTCCTGTGTAGCCTCCTCTCTGCAGAGCAATGCTCCTGTGCAGCCTCCTCTCTGCAGAACATTGCTCCTGTGCAGCCTCCTCTCTGCAGAGCAATGCTCCTGTGCAGCCTCCTCTCTGCAGAACATTGCTCCTGTGCAGCCTCCTCTCTGCAGAACATTGCTCCTGACCAGCCTCATCTCTGCAGAGCATTGCTCCTGTGCAGCCTCCCCTCTGCAGAGCGTTGCTCCTGTGCAGCCTCCTCTCACCTGTATCCTGGAGATCAGCTCTTGGGGGCTCAGTCCGGGGTCCTCTGTCAGCTCTATGTTCCCTTGTGATCGCAGGATGTCAGAGGCAGAGAATCAGTGATGAGGACACGTCTGATGTGAGACAGCGGCATGATGTCTCCTGTGCTGAGAGTGCAGCAATGAAAGTGCCTGTGATGATGTCACAGTCATGTGATATAGCCCCGCCCATACCAGTGACATCATCTCAGGTCCTGAGAGTGAGAGACTGTGCATGGACTCGCAAAGGCATTGCGAGTGAGGAGAGAGAGAGTCAGCAAGGACTCGCAAAGGCATTGCGAGTGAGGAGAAACTCTGGAAGGTCTTGCAAAGGCATTGCGAGTGTGGCAGCCACGCACACGACGACGGAAACACTGCTGAATATGACGGAAGTGGCCTTAGGGTAATTATATATTAGATTATATATTAGATTATTATTATTATTATTATTATTATATTGAAGACTATGGGGTGCATTATACTATATGGAGGGCTGTGAAGCTGCATTATACTATATGGAGAACTATGGGGTGCATTATACTATATGGAGGGCTATGAAGCTGCATAATACTATACAGACGGCTATGAGGCTGTATTATACTATATGGAGGAATATGTGGCTGCATTATATTAAAATGGAGCACCATATATACCAGGATAAGGGCACATTCCTGGAGGAGGACCATATATAGCAGGATGAGGGACATCAATACATAGTGAAGGGGAGAGAGGTCAATTTGTGAGTCTTTAATGGATTTAGAACATCACATGGGGCCCATACATCTGACCAACGTGTGTGCTGGGGAGGGATTAGGGGGCCGAGGTCCAAATTTTACGTCGGGGCTCTTTGAACTCTAGCTACGCCACTGAGATCACCCCTTTAAAGCTATTATGTCTTTCAGAAAACCTGATCATAGATCAATACTTTGATGCAAAGCAAAAATGTTTTCAGTTCTAGGTTTTCTAAATGAAGAATGAAACATTTGATTTGGTCCTAAAGTGGATAAGAACAGAGAGTCCCTGAAGAAGCGAGCGTTTCACCAGTGGAGGAGAACAGGGACGGTGAGATGAAGAGACAGTGGATGCCCAAGGATCGCTTACAGATTAATGGTAAAAGTCATTCCCCACCTCCTGCGTCCAGTGAGGGGCCAGGTTACACATGGTGATTATAGGTTAATCTGTATCAAGGTTGTAGATAGCGTGTTCCCATGTGACGTCCTCCCACTATTCCTCTGCTGTGCAGAGTTGGATGACGTGCGTGTTTACACAGTGAAAACTAATGACTGATACAACCACACAACAGACACCGAGGCAGGGAAGACTGCGGCATGGAGTGGCCGCCCGGAGACTCACAGTGGTGGCAATGACAGGTAGAATCCATTGGGCGCAACCTGTATTTTGGCGGCTGGTGGAGCATAGAACAGTCCTGACCAAGTGCTGAAACACCCGAACATGAAAGCTGAGACTAAGTGATGTCATGGCAGATACTTAGCATTCAACATCCAAAACTCCTCTCCCCATTGGTGAAGCCATTCATTTAAAACAATATACAGGGAGCTCCCCCTAATAGTGACTGCAGACAGAATCTTATCATGTATCTCTGTATACAGGGAGCTCCCCCTAGTGGTGACTGCAGACAGAATCTTATCATGTATCTCTGTATACAGGGAGCTCCCCCTAATAGTGACTGCAGACAGAATCTTATCATGTATCTCTGTATACAGGGAGCTCCCCCTAATAGTGACTGCAGACAGGATCTTATCATGTATATCTGTATACAGGGAGCTCCCCCTAGTGGTGACTGCAGACAGAATCTTATCATGTATCTCTGTATACAGGGAGCTCCCCTAATAGTGACTGCAGACAGAATCTTATCATGTATCTCTGTATACAGGGAGCTCCCCCTAGTGGTGACTGCAGACAGGATCTTATCATGTATATCTGTATACAGGGAGCTCCCCCTAGTGGTGACTGCAGACAGAATCTTATCATGTATCTCTGTATACAGGTAGCTCCCTATAGTGGTGACTGCAGGCAGGATCTTATCATGTATCTCTGTATACAGGGAGCTCCCCCTAGTGGTGACTGCAGGCAGGATCTTATCATGTATCTCTGTATACAGGGAGCTCCCCCTAGTGGTGACTGCAGGCAGGATCTTATCATGTATCTCTGTATACAGGGAGCTCCCCCTAGTGGTGGCTGCAGACAGAATATTATCATGTATCTCTGTATACAGGGAGCTCCCCCTAGTGGTGACTGCAGGCAGGATCTTATCATGTATCTCTGTATACAGGGAGTCCCCCTAGTGGTGGCTGCAGACAGAATCTTATCATGTGTCTCTGTATACAGGGAGCTCCCCCTAGTGGTGACTGCAGACAGAATCTTATCAAGTATCTCTGTATACAGGGAACTCCCCCTAGTGGTGGCTGCAGACAGGATCTTATCATGTATCTCTGTATACAGGAGCTCCCCCTACTGGTGACTGCAGGCAGGCTCTTATCATGTATCTCTGTATACAGGGAGCTCCCCCTAGTGGTGACTACAGACAGAATCTTATCATGTATCTCTGTATACAGGGAACTCCCCCTAGTGGTGGCTGCAGACAGAATATTATCATTTATCTCTGTATACAAGGAGCTCCCCTAGTGGTGGCTGCAGAGAGGATCTTATCATGTATCTCTGTATACAGGGAGCTCCACCTAGTGGTGGCTGAAGAGAGGATCTTATCATGTATCTCTGTATACAGGGAGCTTATCCTAGTGGTGACTGCAGACATAATCTTATCATGTATCTCTGTATACAGGGAGCTCCCCCTAGTGGTGACTGCAGACAGGATCTTATCATGTATCTCTGTATACAGGGAGCTCCCCCTAGTGGTGGCTGCAGACAGAATCTTATCATGTATCTCTGTATACAGGGAGCTCCCCCTAGTAGTGGCTGCAGACAGGATCTTATCATGTATCTCTGTATACAGGGAGCTTCCCCTAGTGGTGGCTGCAGACAGGCTCTTATCATGTATCTCTGTATACAGGGAGCTCCACCTAGTGGTGGCTGCAGAGAGGATCTTATCATGTATCTCTGTATACAGGGAGCTTATCCTAGTGGTGACTGCAGACATAATCTTATCATGTATCTCTGTATACAGGGAGCTCCCCCTAGTGGTGACTGCAGACAGGATCTTATCATGTATCTCTGTATACAGGGAGCTCCCCCTAGTAGTGGCTGCAGACAGGATCTTATCATGTATCTCTGTATACAGGGAGCTTCCCCTAGTGGTGGCTGCAGACAGGCTCTTATCATGTATCTCTGTATACAGGGAGCTCCCCCTAGTGGTGGCTGCAGACAGGCTCTTATCATGTATCTCTATAGACAGGGAGCTCAACCTAGTGGTGGCTGCAGACAGAATCTTATCATGTATCTCTGTATACAGGGAGCTCCCCCTAGTGGTGGCTGCAGACAGAATCTTATCATGTATCTGTATACAGGGAGCTCCCTCTAGTGGTGACTGCAGACATGATCTTATCATGTATCTCTGTATACAGGGAGCTCCCCCTAGTAGTGGCTGCAGACAGGATCTTATCATGTATCTCTGTATACAGGGAGCTTCCCCTAGTGGTGGCTGCAGACAGGCTCTTATCATGTATCTCTGTATACAGGGAGCTCCCCCTAGTGGTGGCTGCAGACAGGCTCTTATCATGTATCTCTATAGACAGGGAGCTCAACCTAGTGGTGGCTGCAGACAAAATCTTATCATGTATCTCTGTATACAGGGAGCTCCTCCTAGTGGTGGCTGCAGACAGAATCTTATCATGTATCTCTGTATACAGGAAGCTCCCCCTAGTGGTGACTATAGACAGAATCTTATCATGTATCTCTGTATACAGGGAGCTGACCCTAGTGGTGACTGCAGGCAGAATCTTATCATGTATCTCTGTATAGAGGGAGCTCCCCCTAGTGGTGGCTGCAGACAGGCTCTTATCATGTATCTCTGTATACAGGGAGCTCCCCCTAGTGGTGGCTGCAGACAGAATCTTATCATGTATCTCTGTATACAGGGAGCTCCCCCTAGTGGTGACTTCAGACAGAATCTTATCATGTATCTCTGTATACAGGGAGCTCCCCCTAGTGGTGACTGCAGATAGTATCTTATCATGTATCTCTGTATACAGGGAGCTCCCCCTAGTGGTGACTGCAGACAGGATCTTATCATGTATCTCTGTATACAGGGAGCTCCCCCTAGTGGTGACTGCAGACAGAATCTTATCATGTATCTCTGTATACAGGGAGCTCCCCCTAGTGGTGACTGCAGACAGAATCTTATCATGTATCTCTGTATACAGGGTGCTCCCCCTAGTGGTGGCTGCAGACAGAATCTTATCATGTATCTCTATATACAGGAAGCTCCTCCTAGTGGTGACTGCAGACAGAATCTTATCATGTATCTCTGTATACAGGGAGCTCCCCTACTGGTGACTGCAGACAGGATCTTATCATGTATCTCTGTATACAGACAGGTTGTAACAACTGAACCCGTATGAACATAATACAGTCCTTTATTTCCACTGATGTTGGATATGAGCCATGGGGAGAATGCACACTGCAGATGTGTGACCCCCAGCATTCAAAACATCACATTCACATTTATAAATACCTCCAGTTTGTATCCCTGAGGATTTTTGCCAAAACTTTGTGGGAAGCAGAACATTTTTCCTCTTCTGTAATCAGAGGGCACAGGATGGTGTGATGGGCGCGGCTGGCGGCCGGTCAGGAGGATCGCAGCGTCCTCTTCACATGACGGAGGAAACACAAGCGCAGAAGAAAACTATTCAGATGACAGAAAAAGAATAGACGAAAAGTTCTAAATTCCATCAGTTTAACCCCTCGAGTCAATAATTGATTGAATTCCAGAAATCAATAACAAAACCAAAGCCAAAATAATATATCATCCACATATTGATAAATGGCGCCATAGTGTGCACACATACCGCCATCCACTGCATACATACTGTTGAGGGTACAACATAGTATTAAACAATGTAACAATATATATTGTTAAACAATGTAACACTTTTGCTACATAGAATCTAATAATGCTCAGACAGTGTCATATAGTGCACAAACTGTCCTATAATATGGCCATATAGTGCCAAACATTGGCCATATAGTGCACACATACCGCCATACACTGCATACATACTGTTGAGGGTACAACATAGTGTTAAACAATGTAACACATGTGCAACATGGAATCCAATAATGCTCAGACAGTGTTATAGTGCACAAACTATCCTATAATATGGCCATATAGTGACAATAATTGGCCATATAGTGCACAGAGGTGCAAGCAGTGCCTTATTGTGCCCTTATAATGTTCTTCTTGTCTATGTAATGTAATACAGTGGCAAAATAGTGCATAACTACAACAGGTGCAGGGGCTGCAATCGCACCCGGGCCCTAGAGCCTTGGGGGCCCCAAAGGTCCCTTTGGTGTATAGAAAAACACTAATGCTATTAGAGATTTGCAATAATTGGGGGGCCCGTTGGAGCTTTTGCATTGGGGCCCATGAACGTCAAGTTACGCCACTGCCAAGTAGTGCTCCGCCATACATTCTCCGGGTTGTCTTCCCCTATAGCTCAACTTTTCCTTAGGAAGGGAGGAGAGTGATGCTTCCCCCTGGTGGCCATTGTGGGTATGACATGTCCTATAATATCTGACCATACAACTTTGCCAATTTCTAAGTACCAAATGCAAGGGGAGAGTGCAGCGGCGGCATCTCTGCTGGTGCAATGAACAGGGGACTGCCCCCCCTTTGGCATGATTTTGGTAACTATCTTATTTCTGCAGTATAAAGGGCTCATTTCACCTATTGTCTCCACTTTTTTCTTCTACTTTATTATTCCAGGTGCTGTGATTGGATGATAATTCAGGCTCAGAAACGTGTCTTTAGTGAGTCACTTTGGAACAACTTTTTTTATTGCATTTAATTGTAAAGTGAAACATCTCCTCGATGCACTTTGAGGTTGTTTCTTCACTCCATCTTACCATTTGCTCCTTCGCTTTTCTACCTACATCATGTATCTCTCCGCTGAGTATCAGCAGAATTCAGAATACAGCTCCGGATGGGACAAGATTGTAAACACAAAGTTCCCCAAAGTCAATGTGTTGGAGGAATTTGTGCCAAATTCATCAAGACGTGACCTTTTTGTTGTAAATTTGCCCAGATAAAGCCAACATTGTGTTATTATCTGCTGACATAGAGCTAAATGTGCCCAATAGTACCACAATAGCGCCAAATGGTGCCTAGATAGAGCACTCATTGTGCTATTATCTGATCACATAGAGCCAAAAGTGCCCAATAGCATCAAAATGGTGCCTAGATAGTGCCAGAATTCTGCTATTATCTGCTCACATAGAGCCAAATGTGCCCAATAGTACCACAGTAGTGCCAAATGGTGCTAGATAGTGCCCACATTGTTCTATTATCTGATCACATAGAGCCAAATGGTGCCCAATAGTACCACAATAGTGCCAAATTGTGCCCAGATAGTGCCAAAATTGTGCTATTATCTGCTCTCGTAAAGCCAAATGTGCCCAATATTATCAAAATAGCGCCAAATGGTGCCCAGATAGAGCCAGAATTCTGCTATTATCTGCTCCCGTAAAGCCAAATGTGCCCAATAGTACCACAATAGCACCAAATGGTGCTTAGATAGTGCCCACATTGTGTTATTATCTGATCACATAGAGCCAAATGGTGCCCAATAGTATCAAAATAGTGCCAAATGGTGCCCAGATAGTGCCAAATGGTGCCCAATAGTATCAAAATAGTGCCAAATGGTGCCCAGATAGTGCCAAATGGTGCCCAATAGTATCAAAATAGTGCCAAATGGTGCCCAGATAGTGCCAAATGATGCCCAATAGTACCACAATAGTGCCAAATGGTGCCCAGGTAGTGCCAAAAGTGTGCTATTATCTGCTCGCCTAGGGCCAAATGTGCCCAATAGTGCCAAAATAGCGCCAAATGGTGCCCACATGCTGCCAAAACTTGCCTAGATACGTACTAGACTTATGTGCTAACACAAAGCTGAACCCCCAAAGCTCGGAGGTCCTGCTCTGCGATACTTGCCCTCCGGGGGTCCGCACTATGTACTCATGGAGGGCGGCACAGTCTGTGATCATAGATCATTGTGGTAGAGAACTTTCTACCCCTCCCGGTATCTATGACTCTGAAGGGATGACGTTCCTGGATAAAATGAGTTTTCTCGGGAAATCATTCCTAAAGTTGGATCTGAAATGAAGGCTTCTAATTTGGGCGTCCTATATGACTCAGATCCACCTCCACATTATAAGACGTCTCCAAGGGTGTAACCGAAAATATAAGGGTACAAACTAGAGAAATGTACATTAAGGAAAAAAAGATTATCCTCCTGGGGGAAGAAATGAACGAGGACAAACCCTGAGGAGGAGATGTGAAGGCTGCTGGGCGTCCTTCCAGGTAAGTGACGGGTCTGAGGGAGCTATAAGGATGGAGCAGTGTGCGGTGGAGGAGCCGAGGAATCCTCTTCCATCTGTGTCAGCATCTAGAAATAGCACAGACACATCACAGCGAAAACCAGGAGACAATGGAAAAAGCAACAAGTGCGGTGACTCCACTGCTGGCAAAGACCCGGCCGGTAACCAAAAGAGAACACTGTTTTCTATAAAAACCTCTACAGCTGCAGACGGGAACCTCACGATGGTCTACAAGAGCATTACAGGGTTTTTGTTTGCTTCTACTAAATTTTTTGATTTTTTTGGATCCTTGAAGCATCAATGAACTTCACATTGATACTTTATAAACATGAATCTCGCTCAGTTTCTCCAGCATCATCACAAGGTCGAAGGTTGGGTCACTGACGGCATCTCGTACCTTCAGTGACCCAACCTTGCTCCAACATGGCTCCATCACGCAATGCTCCAACACTGCTCCATCAAACAATGGTCCAACATTGCTCCATCACACAATGGTCCAACCTTGCTCCAACATTTCGCCATCAAACAATGGTCCAACACTGCTCCATCGAGCAATGGTTCAATATTGCTCCATCAAGCAATGGTCCAAAATTTCTCCATCAAGCACTGGTCCAACATTGCTCCATCACGTAATGGTCCAACACTGCTCCATCAAGCACTGGTCCAACATTGCTCCATCACGTAATGGTCCAACACTGCTCCATCAAGCAATGGTCCAACATTGCTCCATCACGTAATGGTCCTACATTGCTCCATCAAGCACTGGTCCAACATTGCTCCATCAAACAAAGGTCCAACATCCCCCTCCCTCTCCCCTTATCTCTGCAGAAGACTTTGCCTCCTTCTTCAAAGAAAAGATTGACAGAATCAGAGACAGCTTTGATCCACTGTCCCCACAGCCTCCCCTTTCACCTATACTGCCCTCTACTTCCATCAACTGCTTCCCCCCTATAACTGAAGATCAGCTCTCCTCCCTCCTGTCAAAATCACACCTCACTACCAGTGCCCAGGACCCGCTCCCATCCCACCTCATTCCCAACCTCACCTCCGTTATCATCCCAGCCCTGACTCATCTTTTCAACCTATCACTCACCACCGGCACCTTCCCCTCAGCCTTCAAACACGCCTTGATCACACCCATCCTCAAAAAACCCTCCCTCGATCCCACAACTGTCTCCAACTACCGCCCTATATCTCTCCTCCCTTTCGCCTCTAAACTACTTGAACAGCACATCCACTCTGAGCTGTCCTCTCACCTCTCCTCCTGCTCCCTCTTTGACCGCCTGCAATCTGGCTTCCGACCCCTCCACTCCACTGAAACAGCCCTGACCAAAGTCACAAATGACCTACTGACTGCCAAAAGCAAGCGTCACTACTCTGTCCTCCTCCTCCTCGACCTGTCCGCCGCCTTACACACTGTTGACCACTCCCTTCTACTACAGATCCTGGAATCTCTTGGCATCACGGACCTTGCCCTCTCTTGGATCTCCTCATACTTAACGGACCGCACCTTCAGCGTCACCCACTCCCACACATCCTCCTCGCCCTACCCCTATCTGTCGGGGTCCCCCAGGGCTCGGTTCTTGGACCATTACTGTTCTCAATCTACACTCTCGGCCTAGGGCAACTCATTGAGTCCCACGGCCTCCAATATCACCTCTACGCCGACGACACCCAAATCTACCTGTCTGGTCCTGACATCTCCTCCCTTCTATCCAAAATTCCACACTGCCTGTCCGCCATCTCATCCTTCTTCTCTGCTCGCTTCCTTAAGCTGAACATGGACAAAACTGAGTTCATAGTCTTCCCCCCAAGACGCTCCCCCTCACTACCTGACCTATCCATCATCGTCAACGACTGCTCTCTCTCTCTCCAGTCCCCCAAGCCAAGTGCCTCGGGGTTATCCTTGACTCTTCCCTCTCCTTCAAGCCCCACATCCAGGCCCTCGCCACCTTCTGCCGACTCCAGCTCAAAAACATCTATAGGATTCGCGCTTTCCTTGACCACGACACTGCTAAAACCCTTATTCACGCTCTCATCATCTCCCGCCTCGATTACTGCAACCTCCTGCTCACCGGCCTCCCCAATACCTCCCTTGCACCTCTCCAAACTATCTTGAACTCCGCTGCCCGCCTAATCCATCTGTCTCCCCGCTACTCCCCTGTCTCCCCCCTCTGCCAAGCCCTTCATTGGCTCCCTACTTCCCAGAGATCCCGGTTTAAAACATTAACCATGACATACAAAGCCATTCACAACCTGTCCCCTCCATACATCTCTGACATGGTCTCCCGATACCTACCCTCACGCAACTACGATCCTCCCAAGAGCTTCTCCTCTACTCCCCCCTCATCTCCTCTTCGCACAACCGCATACAGGATTTCTCCCGTGCTTCACCCAGACTCTGGAACTCACTGCCCCAACACATCAGACATTCTCCTACCCTGGGAACCTTCAAAAGAAGCCTGAAGACCCACCTGTTCCGCCAAGCCTACCACCTGCAATAAGACCCAGTCCACTACACCGCCTCACGACTGGAACTTCCCCCTCCAACTGTATCCCCACCCGCCCCTCGTAGACTGTGAGCCTTTGTGGACAGGATTTCTCCCCTCTTGTTTCTGTACAACCGAATTGTCAACATTTATTGTTACTTGTATTGTTACTATGTTACTTGTCCTAGTCTGCCCTTTTTAGCATGTAAAGCGCCATGGAATATAATGGCGCTATATAAATAAATAATAATAAAAAATAATAATAACATTGCTCCATCAAGCAATGGTCCAACATTGCTCAATCAAGCGATGGTCCAACATTGCTCCATCAAACAATGGTCCAACATTGCTCAATCAAGCGATGGTCCAACATTGCTCCATCAAACAATGGTCCAACATTGATCCATCAAGCAATGGTCCTTCATTGCTCAATCAAGCGAGGGTCCAACATTGCTCCATCAAACAATGGTCCAACATTGCTCCATCAAGCAATGGTCCAACATTGCTCCATCAAGCAATGGTCCTACATTGATCCATCAAGCAATGGTCCTTCATTGCTCAATCAAGCGAGGGTCCAACATTGCTCCATCAAACAATGGTCCAACATTGCTCCATCAAGCAATGGTCCTACATTGCTCCATCAAGCAATGGTCCTACATTGCTCCATCAAGCAATGGTCCTACATTGCTCCATCAAGCAATGGTCCAACATTGCTCCATCAAGTAATGGTCCTACATTGCTCCATCAAGCAATGGTCCAACATTGCTCCATCAAGCAATGGTCCTACATTGCTCCATCAAGCAATGGTCCTACATTGCTCCATCAAGCAATGGTCCAACATTGCTCCATCAAGTAATGGTCCTACATTGCTCCATCAAGCAATGGTCCTACATTGCTCCATCAAGCAATGGTCCTACATTGCTCCATCAAGCAATGGTCCTACATTGCTCCATCAAGCAATGGTCCAACATTGCTCCATCAAGTAATGGTCCTTCATTGCTCCATCAAGCAATGGGTCAACATTGATCCATCACACATTGGTCCTACATTGCTCCATCAAGCAATGGGTCAACATTGCTCCATCAAGCGATGGTCCAACATTGCTCCATCTTACCAGGCTGCAGTGTGAATGGAGCAGGTGTGTAGATCAGCGAACATCTAAATGACCACAGATGAGCCCTTTTGACACCTTCGTCTTCAAGTCAAGACCATTTTCTTCAAGTTGTCCAAGGTTTTATGGTGGCAGCTTGAACCTGTAAGGGTGGTCATCTAGAGATATTCCTTTCTTTTGGAGGTATACTTAAATCTTTTAGGACTTGAACTGTATTGCCACCAATTGAAAGTAGCTATCCTAAAATTCAATATTGACCCTTTAACGAACCATTTCATATGACTTAGGATAGAAGCCAAACCAGAATCTTAATTTGCAGACACGGTGTTTCATGATGTTGCTCTCCTCAGTGCAAAGCACGAGATCTAATCTGTCTGTATGAAGGGCTTATGGTAGGAACTAAGGGGTAAGGTTTCTTCTTGTGGACAGTGACATGCCACTGTAAGGAGGCTTATAAGCCATACATGCATGTCAGGCATGTCACTCTCCACAAGAAGAAACTTTACCCCTTAGTCCCCAGTCAAAAGCCTCTCATAGAGCCAAACTGGATCTCATGCTTTACACTGAGAAGGAGCAAAACCTAAAACACCATGTGTGCAAATTCAGATTCTAGTTTAGCTTATTATCCTAAGTTATATGACAAGACTCGTTAAAGGGTCGATATTGACTTTTAGCATTGCTACTTCCAATAGGTGGCACTAAAGTTCACGTCTTTTTCCAAATCAGATCTCATGCTTTGCACCTACAAGGAGCAAAATCCAAAACACTGAGTCTCCAAATTTAGACTCTGGTTTGACTTTTAACCTAGTCATAAGACGAGACTTTTAATAGGCGGCACTAGAGTTCAAGTCCTCTTCCTCTCTGAAGAGGCAACTTGAGTATTTCATTTTCCAAAGGTGCATTGTATGGCCTATAAGTTTCCTTACACTGGAATGTCAGACGTATCACTCTCCTCTAGAAGAAATGTTCCCTCATAGACTCAAATTCTTGGATCATGTAAAGGCATCCACATATCAGGGTGGTCCTACGCTATATATTTTTATTGTAGTTGTGCCATGAGACCTCCACCATACACATAAAGCAGAACCATTAAAAGCAGCATTTATCTGGAGCATCTCAGACCCGCTCCCAAGGTGCCAGACCGGCGCATGTGAATAAAGGCAAATCAGGGACCCACACATGCAGCTAATGCTACATATGCCTGAGCTATTCAGAAATAACCCACACCGCACCAGGCCAACACTACTGAATAAAGGCAAATCAGGGACCCACACATGCAGCTGATGCCACATATGCCTGAGCTTTGCTGAGATAACCCCACTTCACCAGACCAGCACTCATGAATAAAGGTATCTCAGGTCGCCACACATGCAGCTGATGCCACATATGCCTGAGTTTTTCAGAAAAAACCCTCACCGCACCAGGCCAACACTAATGAATAAAGGCAAATCAGGGACCCACACATGCAGGTGATGCCACATATGCCTGAGCTTTTCAGAGATAACCCCACCTCACCAGACCAGCACTCATGAATAAAGGCAAATCAGGGACCCACACATGCAGCTGATGCCACATATGCCTGAGCTTTGCTGAGATAACCCCACTTCACCAGACCAGCACTCATGAATAAAGGTATCTCAGGTCGCCACACATGCAGCTGATGCCACATATGCCTGAGCTTTTCAGAAAAAACCCTCACCGCACCAGGCCAACACTAATGAATAAAGGCAAATCAGGGACCCACACATGCAGGTGATGCCACATATGCCTGAGCTTTTCAGAGATAACCCCACCTCACCAGCCAGCACTCATGAATAAAGGCAAATCAGGTACCCACACATGCAGGTGATGCCACATATGCCTGGGCTTTTCAGAAAAAACCCTCACCGCACCAGGCCAACACTAATGAATAAAGGCAAATCAGGGACCCACAATGCAGGTGATGCTACATATGCCTCAGCTTTTCAGAAATAACCCTCACCGCACCAGGCCAACACTAATTAATAAAGGTCGGGCAGGCCCAGCAAATTAATCTTGAATAAACTGAGTCTGAGGGCAAGATAACTGAGTATGAACAGCTTCCAAGGTTTACAGATAGAATAGCAAGCCAAAACGGGTGTGCAGGGCACAGTGGAGGTCAGCTACAAACCAGTAACAAAAAACAACAAGTAATCTAGCACCACTCGAGGATAACTTGCAATAAAAAGTATGCAAATGCACATATTACTTCCAAACTGTATAATATTATAAAAGGCATATGTAGCATCAGCTGCATGTACTGGGGCCTGAGTTGCCTTCATTCATAAGTGCTGCTCTGGTGCGGTGAGCGTTATCTCAGCAAAGCTCAGGCATATGTGGCATCACC